>BSQZ01000016.1:10660285-10705285 GCA_033239005.1 Lamellibrachia satsuma | reverse complement strand
ATGACACTAAGTTGGTATTTTTTGCTACTGTGACACCCACTGGCATTACTCTTGCTCATCTTGATCTATTAGGCATCTCTCTGTGTATGCAAGTATATATTACTTGACCAAAACACTAATCCATCAAGTAGGTTGCAAGTGCCTATTTTGTCAAACAAATGTGTATTAAAGCGAAAGAAAAGTCATGGTTTTGGCTGAAACATAACCATTAGCAACTACTATAAAAAATATCACGCCAGTGGTTTACAAGGGAAACCTTGTTAAACACAAAGCATCTTAATGTCATGGGCTGTGCCATACTGTTAGATAACCCTACATCACGTGTCAAAGTTTGGCAATATTCGCTCACCAAATGAAGACCTATTTGTTTGACACCTCTAGTCATATACTTGCTAATAGGATATGACCCTGTTGTTTGCATCTAAACTCAATTTATGTAACATATTTTGGCCTTTGTTTACTAAACTTCTCACGTTCTGACTTAGCAGCTAGCTTGATTGAGAGTTTATGTTGCTTCCGACAGCCCTTCTATTTCAGTCGAAGGCATTTGAGGTGTTTCACCGGAAATCGATTTCTCAGAACTGCCAGGAGCTGTCAACCAATAAACATGTCAGCCCCCAGTATAATTTTTAGAACAAATTCTGAGAAAACCATCAGCGCAATATTCTTGATTGTAGTTGAATATGGTTATTTTCATTAACTCTTTTAGGCGCATTGCCCCAAAACCATGACTTTATTCGCTTTAAAATAACGCTGTAACTATTTACCATATTACATTGGGATTTTTTATTGCGACATCCATTAGCATTGTTCTTGGTAATTTTTAATCATTTGACATCTTTCGTAGTATTGATATTCTGGTAAAAACCTTCCTGCAATGTCACAGGTGCCTTTATGGTCAAAAGTGGGGGGTGGTTGAAAAAGAAGAAATCTATACCTGCACATACAGAGAAATGCGAAGACCATTAGTAATGCCAGTGAGTGTCACAATACCACCACACTATTTGATATGGTTAAAGGGTTACCATTTTATCTCAATACATATTTGTTGACAAAAAGACACTCACTACTTTACAGGGTGGGGTAATGGTTTGGGCAGGAAATCAGTAACAGCTCCCACAGAAAGATTTCAAATGGCTCTCAATTACCGGGTAGAATGACAATGTGTGTCACAATAGCAAAACAATTAATTTGGTTAAAGGGTTACATTTTTACCTTAGTGTGTATTTTTCACTAAATAGGTATTCACAACCTTACAAGGTGGTGGAATAAAGAACAGGTATATGCTAAAAAATAAATGATGATGTATTCTGCTGTCAGCACTGACCCACCTATGATGAACTACTAATATGGATACCACTTGTGCAAGTCTATCATACAGAAATATTAAGTACGGATATTACACCAAAAAATGGATGCATATTAGAATTTGCCCCTCTCCCCAAAAAAATGGTACCAATTGGTCAAATTTTTACAATGTGGCTTATGGCCTAAATGAAAAGAATCATGCTTACTGAATAGAGATTCATAATATCAGTCTTGATATCTTTGAAGAGAGTAGTGACTTTTGTCACTAAGTCTTTGATAGTTGTGACAACTGGCGGAAGTTCTACAAATTCACCAATTGCCTTGAATATACGCTTCCCGATTTTGCGCAGATTGAACACCTTGCGTGGCAGTTGCTTCACTGACTCGATCAAGTTTTTGATGATGTCATCAAAGTTTGTGTTTTTGAAGCTTGTCACAAGATTCTTGAACGTCTCAACTGATGTCTTTATGGTTCCAATCACATTTTTCACAACATTGTTGTAAAGGTTAGCAAACTTCTGAATGGTTTCATAGTTGTATTCCTGCAATGACAATTTAATAAACATAGTTAATTTACCAAAACAATACACGAAACACACAAGAACATTGCTGTAAAACAGAACAGCAAATATGAAACTGACCTTGAGGATGTTCAGTCCATACTCAATTTGTCCCTTCATACAAAGTTCAGCTTTAAAGATGTCAACGTCAATTCCAATGATGCCAATATGCAATGTGGCAAACGCAGAGTCGAAAATGTCAACCTTCAGACGTCCTTGAAGTGATTCTGGAACATGCCACAGATTTAACATGTTTGTTATCCAAAGTAACACCCCACATGGCAAGAGAACAAGGAAGTCATTGGCTTACAGAGAGTCCAAACTCAGCTGAAACTCCGTTGAGTTTCAACTACTGGGCAGTTGAAAATTTCACATGCAAATGAGTTGAGTTTCAACTGTCGAATCTAAGATGAGTTTCAACTAAGTATGCAAACAGGGCAGTTAAAAAATTTCACATGTAAATTAATTGAGTTTCAACTGGTGTTGAGATACAGTTGTATTTCAACGCAATGTAGTTTAGCTATAATTTTCAACAGGTAGAACATCAGCTGTGATATAATTTATTATATATACATATATATATATTACACATATATATATATTATATGTGTGTATGATATATATATATATATATCATACACATATATATATATTATATATATCATATATACATATATACACACACACATATATATTATTTATATATATACACACACACATCACTAAAACAATGGAGTTTAAATTTGCTTATTTTAAAACATGTTTTAATCCTTGTAATTCTGAAGTTGTACCTGGAATATCTGCTCTTGGCAGTAGTTCACACCAATAACAGTGACTTTCCCGAGAATTAGAAGCATGCAAAAAGCACAAACTGTATCTCTACATATTGTGTGTATAGTCACAAACACATCCTTTTGGCTTCCTAAACTAGTTTGTAGTTGTCAACAGTCGTAGAACTTTGGGAACTGTGGTCAGTTCAATCCTTCTGACAGAACATTAGCATGGTTGATTAATCTTCTTGAGCACAACTGTGAATAGCAATGCACAACATAAATGACTGTGGCCATATTATAAGAGTCTGAGTGCACACACAAGAAATTGCACCATAGTCATTGGTCAATGATATCGTTGCTGTGCAGTCTTGTCATCTAATGAGTACTTCTGATGCCCTAATCAGGTCAAACACAAAACTGGAGAAAAGTTTCTTTTGAGTTTGGTTGTCAATGATGACGTCAACCTGAAACAAATGGCATAGAACAAGATAAGAATTCCATTGTGTGGTTTGAATATGCTGAAAACCAAAAGTGATAAATAGAACATTGACATTTCAGATGATGACAGCACTGTGACAAGCAATAGAAAGGTATATAACTATGCCAAAATAAATGTTGCACTGGGGAAAAAGTAACATACACGTGGCATATTGATGCTCATAAAGAATATGATGCAATAAAAAATTACTGATATAAAAAACCCAAATTGTTTGAAGAAGCTATCATGAAGTTCCCTTTCACCACACCTCACGTAAACAGCCTATAAAAGCAAAGAAACTAATTCTAGTGTGTGGAAACTGTGTATGGAGTGTAAGGCACGACAGGGAAAGTTTCCATACACCCAACCAAGCTTATTCACAATTTAACTGGCATTTCATTAAAATAGTTGGGGAAAATTGTCTATGAAGTGTAAGACATGACAGGGACAGTTCCCACACACCAATCCCCCCAAAAAAAAACTTGGACTAATTTAAAAATTATGTGCCCAGATGTTTATTTGTTACACCCAATTCTATTCATCTGACATTTACTTAAACTAGTGTGTGGAAGCTGTCTATGAAGTGACAGCCCCCATATATCAACCCCCCCCGAAAAAAAAAACGTTTGACTAACATTAAAGTTAGGACCTTAGGCGAGTTTTTATTTTTTTAGTTTACAGATCCACCAACCACATTTTGGTGAATAAAAAAAGCAGTTTATATTTTAATGTCCCGCAGACATTCTCAAGCAAAATTTTTTTGTCACAAATAATCTATTATAATAATAATCTATAAAAAAAACAAATATAATGTCTGAAAAACAAACTGTTAAAAAAAATTTAATGGCAGAGAAGCATTGCGACACTGAAAATATATTCACAACACCGGGAGCGCCTTTCATGGAAGCACTGTACTGCATTACTATGCAGACAACTTATTGTTCTCCGACTGTTAATACAAAATACAAATGATTAGTCTCGTGCAAATTGGTGTGAATAATGTTCTGTAAGAGAAATGATTTTCATAGTGATGAAAGTTTCAAAACAAAATATAGACGCACTGCTTCCAGGCGTAGCCGTAGGCTCCAAGCTGTGGTCAAGCTGTAACATGTTGCCAACATGTTGCTATGATGTTCGAACCAGCTACATTCATTCGCTGTGAAAGCGGAATATATCGTCTGGTTACTGTGATTCCAGTATATATCAGTATTATATCTATCTAACTAAATCATGTCCTTAAACCAGCAAATATCAGCGCTAACATAGTTTATTGTGCCTTTGACGCAAATGGAAATGGCAATGTATATGTGACCTGGTGACCCCACCGGATTGTGGCGGTAAATTAAAATTACAAATGGTAATGTTTTGTCAACAATACATAAAACGCCAGTGAAAAACTGTAAATTTCGACACAAAAACAAAAAATTTTTCAGATTGCATTTTTATTAATAACCAGGAAATTATGTTTAATTTATAATTTTAGAAAAACTACAATACTTATGACAATGCAATTTGGCATATGATCGCCTTTTACATGTAGGCAACATAATACGATATTGAATTACGATTGGTGAAGGGTTTGCATCAAAAATACGCTGCCACTTCAAGCTATCATTAAACTTTTGCTTAATTCATTCACGCTGGTGTAGCAGACGTAATTTGTTTATGTTAACCAAAATATATTTTAAATTTATCAGTGACACTGTTATAATTATATGTGTCATTCATTTCTTTGGGGATTTTCTCAAAACGAAATAATTTTGCATATTGTCGCTGTTTTTTTACATTTACAAAAATGTCAAACAAATCTTGTAACATAACCAAATAAATGAAAAACTGCAAATGTTATTAATCTGGAATATTATGTAGTATTTAATCTACAATATGTAAAGAAATGGTTAATTTATCTTAAAAACTTCTACTGAAACTAATCAATTGAAAGCATGTAATATCCGCCCCAGCTACCTTAAACACTACTCTACAAAATCCTAGAACAGCCACCACTGGCCACTCTATAGATTCCTAGAACAGCCACCACAAGCCACTCTATAGAATCCTCAGGGCTTCATGTTTGAAAACAACATGTGAGCGATAAATCGCTCGCCTAAATATGCCAAATTAATTTAGGCAAGCGATTTGTTAGTTGTTTTGTTTACCATGTGGTGGCGCCACCATTTCCATTCGTATTCTGTCGTTGTCGCCACGATGCTTACATGACGCATACATTCTGATTGCAATTGGTGAAACGGTTCTGAATTGCTACATGTCACCGATTACCGTAGGCTGTAGCCTAGGCAAGGCCAGTGGCAGTGCCGTGGCAGTGTACCTGTTCCGGGGCCACGACACACGGTACTACTACTGGTTTCGTGTGCGACTTTGTTTAGGGGAGTTGAAAATTCCAATTGAAATTCGCAAATACGTCATGTATAAGAATTACATGTATAGTCATAACTCATAAATGCAGCTTAGTAGGCAACACCAATATAAACTGGGGTGAAATGGCATACTTCCATTGCATCACAATGCCAAACGCACAACTCAAACTCAGTGCGCAAAAATATGAATTTGTCATCCACACATGAAACAGTGAATCAATGTTAAGTGGTACCGGATATGTGCATCGTGAATTTATGTGTTCAGAGCGGTTGAAAGACGAAGTGGAACAATTACTAAAATTATCGTTTTCAATGTCTGATCAACTTTTACACTCCGTGTCAACTCATATAAATTTTCGGTAGTTCGGATCCAGGTTATTATTTTCGATTCCCATTACAGCGTAGTCGGTCAATCGGATCATAGCGAAATATTGTTGATCCCTTAACTATTCCATAACTGTACATGTATTTTATTCAGTTCGACATACAACAGTATGTGACATTTACACATAATACAAAACAACGTTAGTCCACTCATTTGATCATTTTTATAAACCGCGCATAGCTTCGATGGCGTTCTTGCAATCTTGGTGCAGTGAGCTACGGTCGCCATCGACGCCGATGATGGATAATATGTGAACTCCGAATATTGCAGCCTGAACACTGCGTTATAAAGAGGAGAGACTTTCCTAGTGAATCTAATACTCAAGAAAGTACTTGTCAAGACGAACACTTGCAGGCAGCGAGTGATTTTAACAACTGACGCGAGCGATAAATTATTGATTATTGATTTGTGCAAGCGATAGGGAGCAAGAGCGATCACTCGCCTCAAATATGAAGCCCTGAATAATCTATACAAAAACTAAAAAAAGGCCTTGATTAACCCTTTCCCCCTTCATCTCTCGTCTCTTTTTCACCCGTCCTGTGTTTGACATGACAGTAAAACATTTTTTTTCTTCCCTTGCTCCGATGTTAGAAATTACTGTAAAAATCTGTAAACCTAAAAATAAAAAAACTGGCTTTAGATGTTTAGTTGTATGTACTACCCACAGCGCACGCACACAGACTACCCAAAATCCTGCATTAGTCCAAGATTGGGTTGTTTGGAGTGAAACTAAAGATGAGCCTCGTTATAACGCAGTGGTCGGGGTCCACGACTTCGGACCATGCTGTATGCCAGGCATGTTAGGTGTTACCATATCTGCCACCAGGGAGCTACTAAACAACAGCGATCGCCGCGCGCTGCACCAAGTCCAAGAACGCTGTCGAAGCGACTGTGTGCTTGCAGCACTGTCTTATATGGCAATATGCAGTTGAGAGTTTATTAAACGAGTCAAGTAGCATCAACGTATATTATTTTTAAATGTCACACCCTGTTGAATCTTGAACAGAATAAAATACATGCATGTATACCGTTATGGAATAGATCTGCTACGATGATGATGTACTGGACCAATAGGCCTACGAATCTAAAATAATAACCTGGATCTGAGCAGCCGAAAATGTATGATTTCACACACGTAGTACGTAAGCTGATTAAACATAGAAAATGACAATAGTTAGAATTAATAATTGTTTCACTTCGTCTTTTAACCTATCTCAACTGAAGCATAAATTTATGACGCACCACTTAACATCGATTTTTCGTTTCATATGCAGATGACGAATTCGCATTTTTGCGCATCGGTAGTGCTTTGGGTTAGGCATTTGGCATGTTGGTTTCGTGACACGAAAACGATTAGATTTATGTTGCAATGGAAGCATGCCATTTCACCAGTGTTCTATTAGCATTGCATACTAAATTGCATTTAAGACTATTTGATTCTTACGCGATGTGCATTTGTGAATCTCGATTGCAATTTAAAACTGCCAAAGCGAAGCCAGTGACAATGACTGATGTCGGCAGGAGCACAAAACAAACAACTTTTTCATTGACATTGTTCACCTAATGACATCTCTTGAGAATTGTCAAAGCAATTCTAAGCAGGTTTAAGCAGGCCCATTTGGCATTTCCCATGGCGGCAGAAAATCGGGGTCCATGACCACCCACCTTATATCTGAATCTGCGTAATAACGGGGTGCGCAATAATGAGGTGCGACTGTACTTGAATGGAATTCACTTGAGTTGTGTTTGTGCTTACTCACAACTGAAGTCAATGTCACTGACAATTTCAACATTTGGATGCTGATGGATATCTGATATTTTTAGTACACATACAAGTACTAAGACATTTAGATATGCCACTATCTCCATAAAATGGTCAAAATTACGACACAATGCATTGTTATCAATATGAAAATAAACGCCAATGGAAATCGCGTGGCACACTGTGATAGCTATGCTGGACTATTTTGAGATAATTAAGTTATTGCAAAGTATATATGGAAATGTATATTATTATGGTAAAGGTATGTTCTTATATAGCGCAGTATCCAGTCTGTAGGACCGCTCAGAGCGCTTTACACTTCACCCCCTGGCAGACCTGTTCAGCCACGCTGCAACTACTCGTTCACATTTCCACCACTGTCTGTATTGCCAGGTACTCATTTATACATTGAACTGCAACGTGGGGTGATCAAACTTGCCAAAGGTTCGAAGCGACCGCAGTGGGATTTGAAACCGGGTTCTCTCGATTGAGAGTCCGGCCTTCTAACTGGTATACCATCGCGCCCCACAGATACATCGATCATGGTATCAGTTGTATGGCTGTATGTTTTAGTTTTCATGTTAGACCACTTTAAAGGTAATGGTTGACAGCAAGACTAAGAGGCAGACGAAGACCAAGAGCCACATGGAGTGACAACTGCAAGGCATAGAGGGAGAACACGGAGTTTGAAGATCTGGTCAGAATGGCACAATGCAGATATGAGTAGCTGTCTGTGATAGCTGACCTTCCGAGAGGAGATGGCACCACACGATGATGATGACGACGAAGATAAAGTTGTATCACGCATGGTTACATAGGAAATAAAATGCTTGTTTATGTGATGACATATCTTTGAATTTATACAATAGTTGTGAGCCTAAGCAGGCCTCGACATTAATACTGGTAGCCCGCTTCATCTCATCTGATTTCATGCTGTCGCTTCGTATAGCTGCCATCTTGTTTTGATATATACGAGCCTCACAAAAAAGTCCGCATGACATCGTTACTAGCAACTTTTTGTGAATTGCGGACGCCCATATTTACTAGGGTTGCGCCGTGTTACCAGTATAATATCGGTATATCGCAACATTTTCTTCTGCGCGATACGTATCAGCTATCGCAATACGCCTTTGGCATATCGATTTTATATAAACCGACTAGTTCACAGACTGTCCGCTAAGTGTCACCACAGTGCCCAACATACATGCCAGGACCCTCTAAGGCGCAAATAGCTAAGTTTACCGTAACTTTGTACTTCGGTCCAAAAGTTGATATTCGAAAGAAATAAATCCAATTGTAACAGTCATAGTTATATACAGTGTTAGGTCCAGTTCACTTATCATATTTTCGAGTATAACTAGCTGTAACTCGATACGCATGCGGCAGTATCACCCATCATGCTGCGTCTGTGTCTTTGACAGAGTCAGAGTCATAGGGCATATCATACGATTCTGAAACAATTCCTGCAGCAACATTGTTTGCCATACGGAATACTGACTGAAAGCATAAAAAAATCACCAATGGCAATATAAATAATGGCCAAATTCGCATCTTTCGACTTGTAATGCGATGTATTGCAAAAATAGTGGGTTTTTTAATCAATAACAACTTTTGGGCCAGTAACTTTTAACATTAACTGGCCTGATGGGCCATTGGGTACAAAAGTTTAATGTCAAGGTCTGCTAAATATTAGATTATATAGAGTATTTATTGAACACTAACAAATAATTTTATATAATGAAAATTATGTATTGTTTATAAGGTGCCGATATAAGTAATGCTAAGTAGGTCAACAATTGTGTAATTAATCAATTAAACAAGCTAATTTGAAATGTTCACTGTGGCAGCATGACAAAGTATTGGTTTGCAACATGCTCACTAGGTGATGCCATTTTCGATTTTAAGCATCCTGCTAGACCAGGGTTTCATGTTTGAAAAAAACAGGCAAGTGATTTATCGCTCACCTAGACATAACAAATAATTTACGTGACCGATTTCGTAGTTTTAAAATTAGCCGCTTGGTGGTGCCACTGCTAATGAATTTAAAATGCGCACAAATTAATTTGAGATAACAAGTGTTGCCAGGAAATCTACTACATTGGAAAAATAAACACATCTATCTATCCATGAATTATGAATTTATCACAAAAGTCCATAGCCATAGGTCCATAGGACTAGTGTCTATGTCTATTATGTTTAAATGTCACATACTATTTTACGTCAAACTGAATAACATACATGTATACATGTCTAACAGGCACAAGGACATGCAAGAAAAGATGGACAAACTCACAAGAACAGCACCACAGATTGGGTTAAAGCTCAACACAGCAAAAACCAAACTGATGAGGATCAACAACAAGACAGATAACCCCATCACCATGAACAACATAAACAACAGTGAGGCTTTAGAAGACGTTCAGGACTTTGCATACCTGGGAAGCAAAATCACAACAGATGGAGACTCTGCAAAAGATGCCACGGCTAGGATCAGAAAGGCAAGTTAGACCTTCGCTATGCTGAAGCCCATCTGGAAATCCAAGCAACTGAGATTGGAAACAAAACTGAGACTGTACAATAGTAATGTTCTCAGTGTACTTCTCTACGGTTCCGAGTGCTGGAAACTGACAGCCAAGCTAGCACACAAGCTTGAGACATTCCAAAACAAGTGTCTACGGAAGATCCTAGGAGTATTTTGGCCCAACACCATCACTAATGAAGAGCTGCACTGCAAAACAGATGCAACATCCTTGGCCACACAGATAAAGAAGAGAAGACGGAGATGGCTTGGACACGTGTGCCGAATGTCACCTGGCGCACTGCCCAAGACAGCCTTACGCTGGACAGCAGATGGAAAAAGGAGACGTGGTCGCCCAAAAGAAACATGGAGACGAACAGTGGAGAAGGAGATGAAAGAATGCGGCCTGACATGGAACACCATCACTAAATGGGCTGCAGACCGACAACAGTGGCGCTCTCTTGTTGATGCCTATGTGCCACCGGGCACGAAGAGGACTAAGTAAGTAAGTACAGTTATAGAATAGATAAGGGATCAACAATATTTCACTACGATCTGATTGACCGACTACGCTGTAAAGGGAATTGAAAATAATAACCTGGATCTTAGCTACCGAACACGCATATGAGTTGATATGGAGTGTAAAAGTTTATTAAACATTGAAAATGACAATTTTAATAATTGTTCCACTTCGTCTTTCAACTGCTCTGAACACATAAATTCACGACGCTCATCTCCAGTACCATTTAACACCGATTCATGTTTCATGTGCGGATGACGAATTCATATTTTTGTGCACCGAGTTTGAGTTGTGCGTTTGGCATTATAATGCAATGGAAGCATGTTATTTCATAACGGTTTATATTGGTGTTGCCTACTAAGCTGGATTGATGACTATATATGGCGTATTTGTGAATCTCAGTTGCAATTTTCAAACAATCTAAGCGAAGTCACACACGAAACCAGTGGCAGTGCTGTGTCGTGGCCACTGCCACGGCACTGGCCTTGCCTAGGCTACGCCTACAGTGATCGATAAACATGTTGCAATTCAAAACCGTTTCACCAACTGCAATGTATGGGGTTTACTAAAGTAAACATTTATTTAATTGTACAAAAATCATAGAGCCAACAGAACAAGTACTAATTAAAATTTCATTGTGACAACAACAAAACGCGAATGGGAAATGGTGATGCCACCACACAGTAAAAAAACAATTAACAAATTGCTCGCCTAAATTAATTTAGCATACTTAGGCAAGCGATTTATCTATTTTATATTATTTATTTTTAAACGCGAAGCCCAGTGGGCAGCAACTCCATTGGCAGGCCTAGAGATGTTTATTTTGGACTGTACTGCAGCAGCCACTAAGTGAAGAGGTATCGTTTCGCCATCACCCTATGCGGAATATTGTACCTGATTAGTGATCTATGACTGTCAACACTAGCCGTTCTGGTGAAGGAAATCCCTTTGGGTGATAAGCAAACTCCTGTCATGGTTCTACAAAGGTCAGCCACTGGGCACCAATGCTAATTTATCTGCAGGTCCAACTAAAGAGCAGCGATTTTAGACGTTAGCTTGAGTGATTGCTGGTAACTTATGCAATAATACAGATTAGTGGATGATTGCCGATTTGTGATTGTTCTCAATCATTGTTGTCACCAGCCTGGTGATCACGTGACTTGTTTTAGGCATCTTCATTGGTTATTCAGCAAGTGTTTACTAACAAAGATATGCATTTAAGCTTGTTTTCTGCTAGATCTATAGGGGTTTCAATGCAATTCTGCTACATCAGTTGTTTTTACATAATGTTTTGACAGTAACTTAGTGAGTATTTAGTATTTGGTTATTTTACTTTATAATGATTGTTTATTTGATGCAATTAGATTATTTCAGTGAGCAGTCCTCACTGTTTTTTTTGGCTGTTCAGCCTATTGGGGCCAACACAAAAGGTGATAAAAAAAAGAAGCCAGTGTTACCTGTAAATTGTAATTTAAACTATGCTTATGTCTTGTAAGCAGGTTTGAAAAAATCATGATTTTTTTTTAAATTGGATTTTTTATTTAAATCAGATTTTTTTTATCTGGTATATAGACATTTTGTATAGATGTTTATATTTATAAACTCTTTCAAACATGTTCTATTGAAATTGATTTGGGTACTTGTCTTAACAGAGGGTACATGATTTTTGCTTTTATACAGGTTTCTGACTTGAAGACAAGTTTGTGTGGCTTCACTGCATTCAGAAATACACATACACAACGTCATATTTGACTATCAGGCTATCTGGTGACAATACAACTACACATGTGAAGGGTTGAAAAAAATCATGACTGAAAAAAAAAATACTTTTTTTATTTAAATGAGATGTTTTTATTTATTTGATTTTTAAAATTTCGTATACATAATGTCATAAAATATTTTACTATTAGGCTGTCTGGTGTCAATACTGCTACAAAAGTGTGTGCACCTTGTGCTTTTGTATTAAAAAACACACAAAACGTTGTTGATCTCGATGCTTGTAAACAATTATTTGTGTTAAATTCATATAAATCAGCGATTAAAAAAATCGGAAAAAAATCATAAATCAATGATTTAAATCAAACAACCCTGCACATGTGTGCGCACTTTGTGCTTTTGTATTAAAAAACATGCAAAACTTTGTTGATCTCGATGCTCGTAAACAATTCTTTGTGTTAAATTCATACAAATCAGCGATTAAAAAAATCGGAAGTAAAAAAAACATAAATAAATTTTTTTTTAAGTGATTTAAATCATAATTTCATTCAAACAACCCTGCTTGTAAGTGATTGTAGTTTATGTGATCAGTACTTAAAGCTAAATACATAATCTACAGGCTTCCGGTTGATTGAGTGATTGGGTGGTAGTCCTCATTGCCTCTGTTGACTGTTCAGCCTGTTGGAGCTAACACAAAAGGTGATTCAACACAAAAAGAAGCCATTCTTACTCTAAATTGTAATTTAAACTACTTGTAAGTAGTATGTCTTTTATGTGATTGTGTTTATGTGGGTGTGATTATATATTAATTGATTAACTGTTACTCAAGTAATACATAATCATTCCAGCATGCACACATCACATGCACACTTAAGTATAATATTGAATCTTGTTTCACTATCTGTAATCTGGATGCTATTGGTATTACATAGTAATCAATACATATTATACATTTTAATTTCAGATGATGCATCCAAAAAAGAAACAGAAGGCTCCTTCATGAAATAATTAATTATGTGTAATTGTGGAATACAATACATATTTAATTTTGCTATCTCTAATTTCTCTACTCCGTAGTAGTATTTTTTGTGTGTATGTCATTGAAATATATGAATGATGTTTTAAAGAAATTTATGAGTCCAATAAGTTGGTTAATTAGTGATTCGGGAAGTAATTAATGATGTGTGATTGGAGAAATACTATGGCCAGACACGTTACTTTCCCATAAAAAAATTATTTCAGAAATCATTTATTTGAGTAATTAATTATTAATCTAAGTACTTAATTAGCATCACAATGTAATGAAAACTACATCATTATAAATAGTTATCCATAGGAATTATGCACTAAAAATGTTATCTTAATAATATTAATATTAAGAAAGTTGACAAATTGAAGTGCAAAAAACTTAATTATTGGTCAAACATTTGCCTATGTTTTACAGTAGAACAAAGGGACGAAATTTTGACATAATTTCCTACATTCAGATTGGCAAAACTTTCCTAATATTCACCATAGAACAAATATCTAAGCACCACGTTAAAAAAAGGTATTTCCAAGCTCTATCAGTTTTAGAGATACAATGTATTCTTAAAAAAATTGTCACATACATACTAACTGTGAATGACAAATTCGAAAATGATTTTATTGTGTATAAACTTGCTTTAAACTAAACGCTTTGACAATAAAGTCAACATTCTTACCTTTTGTCTAACGTCCGGATTTCTTCATTATTGTGTTTCTCTGACACCAGACACAATCTTGTGAATCAGATTCTGTGACAGTCTCTCACCGAGCCAATTGTGACAACTTGTCTTGTGGACAAACTAAATACTTCCTGTCAAGGACTGCGCTCCTTAACTTAAGAGCGTTGCAAGTCCTGTTTGGCGCGTCTGACGGGCCGGGAATCGGTGGGTTAGAGATAGAGATCGCCACTCTTTGAGTCCACGACAGGTTACACATTTACTCCGTGTGGGATATTTGACTTCCTCTGGCGTAGACGACCAGGTAGAACGGACCAACGGCTTTCAGTGTCTCTTCCGAAAGACACAGGCAAAGTGGTGTGAATGAAATTGCCCAGGTTTTGAAACGGAATGCTAGACTACTCGGCCCACGGACAACTCGGCCTGGGACAACTTGGCCCAGTTCAAGACAGCTTGTCCCAATGGCAATGATAAATTGTTATCATTGTTGTTGCCAAATATTAACTTTGAATCCAAATGTTATCCCATGTATTCTTGAAACACATCACCCATAACCCTGGCAATAATCACCACGATATTGTAGGCCTATATCATATATGAATGTTTATTTGCAGAAGTGATGTATATATATATATATATATATATATATATATATATATATATATATATATATATATAAAAAATTATTATTATATAATAGATATAAAATGTTTCATGTATGTTTCCGTTTTGACTTTCTAGAGATTATTGAAGGTAAACTTTTTTTATCTTCGTATACAAGTGTATAAATTCATTAGAGTGTACTCCATAATCATAGTATATATCAACACTTATATTACCCTAAAATTGTTACCCTGAAATGATGACACTGTCCTTTGATTTGTCATAGTAATTGACGTCCTACTCTTGTATTGTGTACGTACGTAATGTATAATAAATACTATGCACATGTCGTGTGTGAACATGTGTGTGCATATGACTAATATATTGACCTCCTTTACCGCTTTTATTTTTTTATAATTCATTCAGATCTTTAGAAATTGGAATGAGCTAAATGCAAAAAAAAGTATTTTCCAGTTTAATAGCTGAATAATATTAAATTATTTGCATCAAACCGACTATGATGGCGCCCAGAAGTTCCAATCATACCGCTAGAAAATTACTTGCATAAACTAGCAAACAGAATCTGGTAAAATTAGAATTCCGAGGAAAAAAGCCGGATTATTGCCCGTACAGAAACCTGTCCCACTACCATAGGCCATGGCTACTCCCACCATTGGTTGTGCACCGGCAGTCGTGACTAATTACATTCTCACAGCAAATATAAATGTACGTTCACAAAGCAATGCAGTAGTTGTCATATGTAATAATTAAAAAAAATATGTGTAGTGATGTTGGTTTGTAATTCAAACTACGGCACGAAAACATTCCACTTCCCCTTGAATGGATAGATGATCCAGTTTCTTGGTTATAAATATTAAACATGATTACCTCTCAAGAAAGTTTCTTGAGAGGTAATCATGCTTAATATTCCACTTCCCCGTTATCGCCCACGTTAACACAATTCAATCAATCGGTTTGGTAATTTACCACTGGGCCGACCTATCTCTAACTAAGCGCCATCATATCATTTATCATTGGGCCCAGCTGTCTCGACATCTGGGCCGAGTTGTCTCAAAATCGGAGCCGAGCTGTCTCGAACTGGGCCGAGTTGTCCCAGGCCGAGTTGTCCGTGGGCCGAGTAGTCCAAGCTCCTTTGAAACGGCAGCAGGTGGTTTTGAACCCCGGTCCCAACTTGACCTGTTTCCACTTCGCCGACGTATTTTGCAACATCATGGTAACATTTTCGTGAAAGTGCACGTAAATAAAAAGCATTGTACGATGACATGCACAGCTGTCTTATACGTTGTGCTTGCGAATTTTAAAGCAAAGAAATTGCCACGAGGTTAAGCAACATTTCCTCCGCCATCTTGTCTTTCGTTGAAGCAGCGCGCGTGGCATTATGGGTTGAGGAGCATAGTACGTGGATTTTTTAATGATTTTAATATGCGGAAGGATATTTGTGGGTTTTTTGGCGATTAGACACGTGTTGCGTCGTAATTCATGCCAATATTGGTAAACACTGAGGGGTGTCGCACATATAGGCATATTACAAGAGTTAGAAATGTCTAATTTTGACCAAAATCTACCAGCATGTGTCAGTGCCGTGGCGGTGCCGTGGGATAATGACAGCGGCTGGTCAAATTTTGGATGGTTACGTTTTCTTATAATTATGCAAAACGTTAACATGGCCACCAATGCAATGGCAATAGGAAATGTAACTGTGTCTGTAGGCTGAACCATAGAGAGTTTTTGCAAGCGCACCGATCTCGGCTCCCTTCCCTATCCCGATCTCGCTTAGGCACGCGTGCTACGTCATCGCTTCTGATCGTGTTTACACGATCAGGGCCGGGTCGGTGAGATAGGGAAAACACCGATCTCGCAGGTTAAATCGGTTAGTGGTCTCCCTATCTATAGTACGTTGAAATTATGGCTGAATAAAAATAATAAATCTGCAGCAAGTGTCCGTAAGTCTGTTGTTGACTGATTATTGCCCTATTTTAGTTGCCAATGGGCTCAGTGCATCGGGGAAAAAGAGTTTTAAGTGCGCATTGTCAATGCCTATGCCTATGCCTATGCCTATGCCTATGCCTATGCCTATGGCTATGCTATGCCTATGCCTATGCCTATGCCTATGCCTATGCCTATGCCTATGGCTATTGCTATGCTATGCCTATGCCATGGTAAACAAAACTACACGAAACCATCGACGGCACCGTAGGCGTAGACTTAGATTTAGACATCGCATTGTAGATCAGTCCTATGGCATAATCTAGACCAAAAAATCCAGCTGAAATGTACTGAAATGATGTATAATGTAGAAACAAACAGTTATGGTTAACATTCTATATTGTTTTTTTTTTAATATAATACTCAAGTTTCCTAACTTCGTCTTCGACTCGTGCACCTTTTGTTTTGTTCGCATATGAAAGGTTAGCGCAACTATCCAACTATTATAAGAAATAAGTCAGAGAATTACAGACCAGTGAGTTTAACCGATCAACACACAGGTACAGAAGGTATGTATGGAGGAGGGAGTAGGCTTCGTAGACATGTGGTTAAACTTTGTGGGAAGAGGTGACTTTTTCATGAGAGATGGACTTCATCTGACAGGGAAGGGCGCTGCAGTTCTTGCGTGTGAGTTTGTTAGAGTTGTCGACGAGGGCACAGGTACCATAGATTATTTAAACTAGATGCGCAGGGGGAACTGACAGAGAAAACTCAAAGGAGTACTACTACAAATACACATCCAAAGAAATGTTCACCAATAATTTCAGACAATGAACTTAAATGTGTATGCTTAAATGCCAGGAGCATAGTAAATAAAAAAAGTGAGTTAGACATTATGGTAGCAGATATTGATCCTCATGTAATAGGCATCACAGAATCATGGGCAAATGAAGATATAGTAGATGCTGAGTTAGCACTGACAGGCTATGTAATGTTTAGGAAGGATAGACGAGAAAGAAGGGGAGGTGGAGTAATTTTGTATATTAAAGAATCTATCCAAGCATATGAAATTACTCTGAAAAGTGAAGCAGATAGTGTGGAAGCAATTTGGTGTAACATAGTTACCAGGAACTCAACGTTAACAATAGGAGTAGTTTATCGTAGTCCTAACATAGGAGAAGAGGAAGATGTAAAATTACAAAAGGCAATAAGGAGGTGAGCAAGGGAGAATGTGTTATAATGGGTGATTTTAACCATGGCCATATACAATGGGAATCATTAGAGAGTGCTGGAGGGACGACCATCAGTTTCTACTTCTAACACAGGATTGTTTCCTTACTCAACATGTCTTGGAACCAACCAGAGGTGGGAATGTGTTAGATTTAATTTTGTCTTCTCAAAATGAATTAGTTGACAATGTTAAAGTACACGAACCTTTGGGTTCAAGTGACCATAACCAAATCCATTTTAATATAAAAGTAAAAACAGGAATACATATAAAAAACAATGGAGGAGGAACTTCAACAAAGGCAGATATAAAGTGATGAGAACATATCTAGCAAATATAGATTGGAATAATTTGCTGAAGAACAAGACAGCAACAGAATGCTGGACTTGTTTAAAATATGAGATTGAGGGCATTATTGAAAATTTATTCCATTAAGAAAACAAGGAAAAGATCCAGGAAAAACACCTGTCAAAAGAAGCTATTAGAAAAATTGCTCACAAACAGATGCTGTGGAAGGTCTATAAACACACTGGAAATGTAGAAGACTACACCAACTACAAAGAGGCACTTAACCTAGCTACTACTGAAATTAGAAAATCTAAAAGAACCTTTGAACAAAAATTGGCAGGTAATATAAAAAATGACAGCAAGAGTTTCTATGCTTATGTAAGGAGTAAACAGAAAGTTCGAGATAAGGTCGGACCACTGGAAAGCAACAGTGAAAACATAATTTCAGATGGGTTCCAAATGGCAGAGGTCCTGAATGAGTATTTCAGCTCAGTTTTTACCACAGAAGATATCAGCTCACTTCCAGTTCCATTAACTAAATTTGAGGGCAATACATCAGAATATTTAGGGCAGTTATTTGTAACTCCTGAAATGATAGCAAAGAAAATTAAGAAGATGAAAGATAATAAATCACCTGGAGTTGATGGGATACCACCAAAACTGCTAAAGGACATTGTTGATCAAATTAGTACACCACTTGCAAACTTATTTAACTTGTCACTAGAAGAAGGAATAGTTCCTTCAGAATGGAAAGAAGCAAACATTACGCCGCTGTTTAAGAAGGGATCGAGGAAGAAGCCAGAAAATTACAGACCAGTGAGTTTAACATCAGTTGTATGTAAATTACTTGAAACATTAATTAGAGACCACATGGTGGAATTCCTCATAAAACATAAATTAATAAATACATCTCAACATGGATTCCTAAAAGCAAGGTCATGTCTAACCAATCTCTTATGTTTTTTAGAAGAAATTACAAAGTGGGTAGATGACGGGTCACCAGTGGATGTTGTCTACTTAGATTTTCAGAAAGCTTTCGATAAAGTACCACATCAAAGATTGTTACTTAAACTAAAAGCCCATGGTGTAGGCAATGATGTAATCAACTGGATAGAAAAGTGGCTTACACACAGAAGACAGAGAGTAATAGTAGATGGTAAGATTTCAAACTGGAAATCTGTTTTGAGTGGGGTACCACAGGGATCAGTGTTAGGCCCTATACTGTTTTTAATATATATAAATGATTTGGAGGATGACATATCTAGCAAAGTACTCAAATTTGCAGATGACACAAAGGTATTCAGAAAGGTTACTAATGATACAGATAAACAAAGTTTACAGGATGATCTAGAAAAATTAGTTAAATGGTCAGAAAAATGGCAAATGTTATTCAATTTTGGGAAGTGTAAATGTATACACATAGGACATGGAAATATGGACGAGGAATATAAAATGGGGGATGCTGTACTAGGTAGAACCACACAAGAAAAGGATTTAGGAGTAATATTTAATGCTGACATGAAAGTTTCAGAGCAATGTGGGATTGCTGCTTCGAAAGGAAATCAAATTCTAGGCCTAATTAGGAGAACTATCACGTATAAGGAGAAACATCTAATTGTACCCCTGTACAAAGCAATAGTTAGACCACATTTGGTATATTGTATTCAAGCATGGAGGCCATATCGTAAAAAAGACATAGATAAGCTAGAAAGAATACAACGAAGAGCAACTAAGATGATTCCAGAATTAAGAGACCTTAGTTACGAAAGTCGCTTATTACAACAATAGAGACCAGGAGACTAAGAGGAGACCAAATAGAAGTGTTTAAAATAGTGAACGGTTATGAGGATGTTGATAGGAATATGTTCTTCAAACTTAAAGAAGGCAGTAGAACCAGAGGACACAAAGCAGCATTAGTTAAGGAGCAGTGTAGGTTGGACATGAGAAAGTACTCATTCTCACAGAGGGTGATAAATGAATGGAACAAACTGCCAAACGATTGTGTTAATGCTAGTAGTGTGAATATGTTTAAAAATAGAATTGACAGATATCTGATAAGGGCGGGCTACACATAGATGAGAAAATTGTTGGACTCTCGATAAGCCAATGGCTTCCTTGTCCACTTGCCATCTGGAACTTGTTCGAGATGGCAATCTTGTTAAATCTTGTTAAATCTTGTTAAAACGTCAGTGATTTGTAAGTTATTAGAAAGGTTAATTAAAGACCATATGGTGGACTTCCTCGTTAAGCATAAATTATTAAATTCATCTCAACATGGATTCCTTAAAGCGAGGTCATGCTTAACAAATATGTTATGTTTTTTGGAAGAAATCACTAAGTGGATAGACGTGGGATCGCCAGTAGATATTATCTACTTAGATTTTCAGAAAGCTTTTGACAAAGTGCCACATCAAAGATTGCTACTTAAATTAAAAGCCCATGGTATCGGGGATAGCATAACTGACTGGATAGAACAATGGCTGACTGACAGAAGACAACGAGTTGTAGTAGATCGAGAAGTTTCAAATTGGAAATCGGTTTTGAGTGGGGTACCTCAAGGATCAGTATTAGGACCTATATTATTCTTAATTTATATCAATGACTTGGACGACAGTATAACAAGTAACGTACTGAAATTTGCGGATGACACAAAACTGTTTAGAAAGGTTAATACTGATGGTGATAAACAACATTTACAAAACGATCTAGACAGATTAGTGAAATGGTCTGAGAAATGGCAGATGCTGTTCAATTTTGGGAAATGTAAATGCCTACATACAGGACATCGAGACTTGAATATAAACTATAAAATGGGAGATACTGTTCTGGGTACTACTGTAAAAGAAAAGGACTCAGGAGTTACAATAGCGCTGATATGAAAGTTTCAGAGCAGTGTGATATTGCAGCTTCAAAGGGTAATCAAATTCTTGGATTGATTAGAAGAAACATAACATACAAGGGAAAAAAGTTAATTATACCTCTTTATAAAGCAATAGTTAGACCTCATTTAGAATACTGTATACAAGCATGGAGACCATATCGTAAGAAGGATATAGATACGCTTGAACGCATACAAAGGAGAGCAACTAAAATGATTCCAGAACTTAGAGACCTTAGTTATGAAGAACGTCTGAAAGAATGTGGTTTAACAACTCTAGAGACAAGGAGGTTAAGAGGAGATCAGATTGAAGTTTTTAAGATATTGAATGGGTATGAAAATATTGATAGAAATATGTTTTTCTCACTCAAGAAGGATAGCAGAACTAGAGGACATGAGGTAAAATTAGTAAAGGATCAATGTAGATTGGACATCAGGAAGCACTCGTTCTCACAGAGGACAATAAATGAATGGAACAAATTGTCTACAGATTGTGTAACTGCTAGCAGCGTGAATATGTTTAAAAACAAGGTTGACACATATATCAGGAGGGCAGGTTATAAGTAGGTGAACATTGTTGGACTCTCGATAAGCCAATGGCTTCCTTGTCCACTTGCCATCTGGGCCTTTGGCTTGGATGGCAAATCTTGTTAAATCTTGTTATTCTCGTAAATAAATTCATATGTTGTGATACGATGCCCACAACTGCAACTGTCAGTTCAGCATAAACACTGACCCCCAATAACCAACTGCTAGTTGCAGAACGATAAAAAACCGCATTGCCACGGATTTGTACGACGCACGAATTTGGGACATACAACCATACAAATAAGTGGTTTCTTTTACATACTTTCGGATATAACCCAAAAAACTATTTATGCAAGAACTGAGATTTTGGCATGTTATTCTCCATTATTTGTAGATGCTAGTAAATAGTTAAAAGTGGCCTATGTATAGCAGCCAAAAATGCTATGGCCATAGAGATAAAATTCCAATTTATTTGTATATGAAAAACAAATACAGTGCAAATATAATACACCATATTTGGATTCCCTATTCAAATGGCTTAATGTTGAAAACTATTTTTTTGATGGATGCTTTACATTACAACACAATATCAACTAGTTGATTTTATATCTGTTCCATCTGTAGTAAGAAAACTATGTAAATATTGCTGTAAAATGGAAAAAACCTTCTGAATACATAGTTCTAGATTATATTTATGAGGTGCTTCTAACTTGAGAAGTTTGCAAGGTATGTATCTGAAATTTACTGAAAATGTAGATATATTAATTGGTACACATTGTTTATGCAAAATTCGACAATTTTTACTTATACAAAATAAATTTGGCAGAAAGTGGAAATAGTCATAACTAAAAAATTAAGCTAGCTACATCCTTATGGTTGGACATGTGTGGTTACACAGACCAATACATTAATTGGTAAACTGTTGGTAGAATCCAAAAATGTGAGTGCCACAATAATCTCTTATTTTTATTAATTTGAGACATAATGCCCCATTGTCAAATTTCTCTTGTCAGGTCTGTTATCTAGACCTATGAGGATGTGTAATTATAAAAGATGTATGTAAATTTTGGGGTGTAATTTAAAATTTATTAATTGTTCAGTTCATATAAAACATAAATGTTTTGATATAAATTTACACATATAAACAAAGAAATATATTATAATTTATTTATTCTTCAGATTTACTTTCACTAAAAAATTACAAGGTGTGACGATCTTATTTGGAAATCAAAACAGAAATAGCACCTGCTCTAAGTAAACATGTAATTTGTGGGACAACACAATAAAACTTAAGGTAGATGTAGATGGCACCATCCGCGTAGATCGGGTTACGTTTGCGCGTGTTGCAAAAACTCTACTCAGTCCCCGATATCCTACTCACCATACTGATCACGCGCGAGATCGGGACGGGAGCTGAGATCGGTGCATTTGCAAAAACCTCTAATGTCAATCGAGAGGATGGTGGTTCAATTCCACCTCCGCCGTTTCGAAGCTTGGGCAATTTCGTTTACACCACTTTGCCCGTGTCTTTTGGAAGAGACACTAGGACAATTACTTTCACCCCAGTTTGTCTGTGTCTTTCAGAAGAGACAATAGGACAATTACTTTCACCCCAGTTTGTCTGTGTCTTTCAGAAGAGACACTAGGACAATTACTTTCACCCCAGTTGGTCTGTGTCTTTCAGAAGAGACAATAGGACAATTACTTTCACCCCAGTTTGTCTGTGTCTTTCAGAAGAGACAATAGGACAATTACTTTCACCCCAGTTTGTCTGTGTCTTTCAGAAGAGACAATAGGACAATTACTTTCACCCCAGTTTGTCTGTGTCTTTCAGAAGAGACACTAGGACAATTACTTTCACCCCAGTTGGTCTGTGTCTTTCAGAAGAGACAATAGGACAATTACTTTCACCCCAGTTTGTCTGTCTTTCAGAAGAGACAATAGGACAATTACTTTCACCCCAGTTTGTCTGTGTCTTTCAGAAGAGACACTAGGACAATTACTTTCACCCCAGTTGGTCTGTGTCTTTCAGAAGAGACACTAGGACAATTACTTTCACCCCAGTTTGTCTGTGTCTTTCAGAAGAGACACTAGGACAATTACTTTCACCCCAGTTTGTCTGTGTCTTTCAGAAGAGACACTAGGACAATTACTTTCACCCCAGTTGGTCTGTGTCTTTCAGAAGAGACAATAGGACAATTACTTTCACCCCAGTTTGTCTGTCTTTCAGAAGAGACACTAGGACAATTACTTTCACCCCAGTTGGTCTGTGTCTTTCAGAAGAGACAATAGGACAATTACTTTCACCCCAGTTTGTCTGTGTCTTTCAGAAGAGACACTAGGACAATTACTTTCACCCCAGTTGGTCTGTGTCTTTCAGAAGAGACACTAGGACAATTACTTTCACCCCAGTTTGTCTGTGTCTTTCAGAAGAGACAATAGGACAATTACTTTCACCCCAGTTTGTCTGTGTCTTTCAGAAGAGACACTAGGACAATTACTTTCACCCCAGTTGGTCTGTGTCTTTCAGAAGAGACAATAGGACAATTACTTTCACCCCAGTTTGTCTGTGTCTTTCAGAAGAGACACTAGGACAATTACTTTCACCCCAGTTTGTATGTGTCTTTCAGAAGAGACAATAGGACAATTACTTTCACCCCAGTTTGTCTGTGTCTTTCAGAAGAGACACTAGGACAATTACTTTCACCCCAGTTGGTCTGTGTCTTTCAGAAGAGACAATAGGACAATTACTTTCACCCCAGTTTGTCTGTGTCTTTCAGAAGAGACACTAGGACAATTACTTTCACCCCAGTTGGTCTGTGTCTTTCAGAAGAGACAATAGGACAATTACTTTCACCCCAGTTTGTCTGTGTCTTTCAGAAGAGACAATAGGACAATTACTTTCACCCCAGTTTGTCTGTGTCTTTCAGAAGAGACAATAGGACAATTACTTTCACCCCAGTTTGTCTGTGTCTTTCAGAAGAGACACTAGGACAATTACTTTCACCCCAGTTTGTCTGTGTCTTTCAGAAGAGACAATAGGACAATTACTTTCACCCCAGTTTGTCTGTGTCTTTCAGAAGAGACACTAGGACAATTACTTTCACCCCAGTTTGTCTGTGTCTTTCAGAAGAGACACTAGGACAATTACTTTCACCCCAGTTTGTCTGTGTCTTTCAGAAGAGACAATAGGACAATTACTTTCACCCCAGTTTGTCTGTGTCTTTCAGAAGAGACACTAGGACAATTACTTTCACCCCAGTTTGTCTGTGTCTTTCAGAAGAGACAATAGGACAATTACTTTCACCCCAGTTTGTCTGTGTCTTTCAGAAGAGACACTAGGACAATTACTTTCACCCCAGTTTGTCTGTGTCTTTCAGAAGAGACACTAGGACAATTACTTTCACCCCAGTTGGTCTGTGTCTTTCAGAAGAGACAATAGGACAATTACTTTCACCCCAGTTTGTCTGTGTCTTTCAGAAGAGACACTAGGACAATTACTTTCACCCCAGTTTGTCTGTGTCTTTCAGAAGAGACAATAGGACAATTACTTTCACCCCAGTTTGTCTGTGTCTTTCAGAAGAGACACTAGGACAATTACTTTCACCCCAGTTTGTCTGTGTCTTTCAGAAGAGACACTAGGACAATTACTTTCACCCCAGTTGGTCTGTGTCTTTCAGAAGAGACAATAGGACAATTACTTTCACCCCAGTTTGTCTGTGTCTTTCAGAAGAGACACTAGGACAATTACTTTCACCCCAGTTTGTCTGTCTTTCAGAAGAGACAATAGGACAATTACTTTCACCCCAGTTTGTCTGTCTTTCAGAAGAGACACTAGGACAATTACTTTCACCCCAGTTTGTCTGTGTCTTTCAGAAGAGACACTAGGACAATTACTTTCACCCCAGTTTGTCTGTGTCTTTCAGAAGAGACAGTAAAAGCTGTTGGTCCCTTCTATCTGGTGTCTATGCCAGGGGAAGTGAAAGATCCCACGCAGGGAAATGGAAAAAAAACTGATGGACTCACTAACTCTAAAGTAGAGAAGGACACTCTGAAATAAACCCTCAGCGCAATATCCTAGATGGACTTTGCTGAGTAATTATCTAGATCTAGCACAACACGCAGATGTTCTAATTTAACAGTTACACATCAATACATTATCAGTGCAACAACAATAAATATCCTTTGGTACAATTGTTGCTTTAGATACACAACCCGGTGAACTAAATGTTTATAATTTCATGTTTGTTATGTTAAATGTTATACTTTTTCTCTTTACAATATTAATCTTTAAGCTACAAAATAAACAAAGTTATGTTACTGTTAATTACATATATTGGTGAATTTGTTTGATATAGTTTCAGGTATCCTGGATTGTAATATTCTTTGAAGCATATGTAGTACAGTTTACATTAGTATATATGACACTATGCAGCCATACTTATGTTGCAAAGAATCTTCAGAATGGGTGATATAACCCAGTTTATTCAGTGGTAATCTAGTAACAGTACAACAGTACGTACAACTAAAAACTATGATGTAAGATATTTTTCTCTCCAAAATGTCAAACCATCTAAATCACTATAATTCCTTCAGGATATTGACATTCAGAAAACATGAGAGCAATGCATTATGTAGTGTGAAATCAATGCAATGATACAAGGGTAGTATATATGCATTTTTAAAGCAATTTGGTGTTAGGAATACAAAATAATTTACATATAGGTGTTCATGAATTGCTTATAGAAGTGGGAAGCTCCTCCACTTCACCTTTGTTGTTTTTAGCATTTTTCACCATTTTTAACACATTATTTGTACAGGTCACCATCTTGATGTGCTGTTCTTGTTCACAGTCAATGCATGGGTGAGAAAAATTAATTGGAAAAGGTACATTGACTTGTGATGCCAGGTATTGGCAGCATAAAAGTCAAAGTACTTTTTCCAATTCATACTCAATTTTGATGAATTCTCAAAAATATTAATGTTTTGTTACTAAATTGAGATGAATTCTTGAAAATGGCAGTCCTTACTTTCACCTCACACACAACTAGAATGAATTCTAAAAAATTACAATTCGTATTCAACTAGGATGAATTCATGTCAATAACAGTCCCTAATTTCAACTCGTATTCAACTAGAGTGAGTTTTCATAAATAGTAAAGTGCCTGATTTCAACTTGTATTCAACTTAATCTACATATTCATTTTTAACAGTTGAACTTAAACTTTTAACACAGAATCAGTTGAATGAGGTATCCTCTCTTCCACTGTGGAGAGTCTGGAATGGATGCTCTGTGATGTGTCATTTAAGAGCCATCTAAGCACCAATTTAAGTTCCCCAAAATTAAGCTGTTTTTAAAGAAAAAATATTAATAATTTTTACAAAACATCAAGATTTCATAATGCCTTATCAAATGCTTTTTATTAGATGACAGGCTTTTGTTCCAATTAGAGCATAGAAAGCAGAAGAGGGTGGCAGAAGAGGAAGACCAAAACTGTGATGGAAAGACTGTCAAATGAGATCTTGAAAGGGTTGGTATGAACGGCCAATGGTTAAAGACCATTGTAGAAGACAGAGGAAAATGGAGAGAGTTAACAACAAAAGTGGAAGAAGCTACCAAGTGACTTGGACCCCTGCAAGGGGAAGAAGAAGAAAACGCTTTCATTCTAATGTAACAAAATGTGCGTAAAATCATCATTATCAAGAATGTGGAGTACAGAACTGATGTATAATTATACAAAGAATGTACACTGCATCATGCCATACATATATTGTAAAACATACATGTTAACATATTATAATTAACAATGATCAAGTGTAATCCATTATGAAGAACACAAGAACATTATCTAGGTAGTCATGACTATCGTCAATGACAATAATGACCAGGGACATGGTCCGTGCAGTTCACACAAATATCGTAGCGATGTAGGCATGTGGCACGTAAAGGCTATCAATAATGACATAGATGTTATCAGTTATGAGGAATACAAGTTATATAAATATTGTAGCTACATAAATAGGTAATCTTGCATATTCCAGGCCCTTATTATTACAACTTTGCGTAATATTTTTTATTTCTATAATGATAAGGCAATAGCAGTTTGCATAATGTTGTAATCCATGTTAAATTAGTTATTTTGTGGATCACTTTTTTGTGGGTTACTGAATTTGATACTTTGGTAATCCATCTGGATTTTCTCCTTTAAATCTAGTCCTGTGAATGTTGTAATCAACTCAACAACAGACCTCCTTTTAAAACATGGTGTGCAAAGTTATTTGAGTCAATCAGATTTAGCCTTTCATTTACTGCAAAAAGTGGTATTAATACAGCAGGATAGAACAGCTGTGTTTTTGTAGTTTGATAGTAATCTTCAACGCTGTCATTATAAGGTAAAGTCATCCCCCAGGCATTATGCCTTAGGAAGCCATGAAGGCTTATATGGCCAGTGCTTAAACCTGGTTTCTGTAGTGCGAAGCAACTTAGAGTGCAGTTATACTGACTCTCCTGGACGGGACACTAGTCCATTGCAGGTACCTTCCAAACAGTGTTTGACTCATTTGCAGCTGAGTAGACTGAGGCAAAGTAGGGTAAACGAAATTGCCTAAGCTTCGAAAACGAACCGTGCCCAGTGTGGGTCTTGAACTCACAACCCTCGAATTTAGCATCCAACACCTTAACCACTAGGCCACGGACGCCCCCCCTG
Organism: Lamellibrachia satsuma; assembly: GCA_033239005.1. Taxonomy (NCBI): domain Eukaryota; kingdom Metazoa; phylum Annelida; class Polychaeta; order Sabellida; family Siboglinidae; genus Lamellibrachia; species Lamellibrachia satsuma. The sequence continues at coordinate 10,677,008 of BSQZ01000016.1, read as the reverse complement.
CGGTATTAATACAGCAGGATAGAACAGCTGTGTTTTTGTAGTTTGATAGTAATCCTCAACGCTGTCATTATGTCGGACTACAAAGATTCACATTTTTTGGAAGTGAGTTTGGAAGAGTTTCCGTCAAGAGGCAATGTTTCGCACAACGGTTTCACAATTTAAATATGACAAAAACATGATAGTTCTGAGAGATTACAAAGACAATGATATTGAATAAAATCATGAAAACGTGCACTAAAAAAATACAATGATTTTTATTTACCCTTTTTTATTCTATCCATCAGCTATCACAGATCACATGACTCAATAGAATCACATAATAGACTGGGAGGGGGCAAAATTTGTAGACAGAGAGTCGGACTGGAGAACAAGAGGCATCAAAGAAGTGATATGGATAAGAAAAACCAAAGACAGCATGAATCGAGATGAGGGCCGATACCAACTCTCACATATCTACGATGATCTCTTGAAGGGCCACCCAGGGCATGGCTGTGGGGGCACACACTAGAGTGATACGTCTGTGTAGAATGACTACCGTATCGCCATCTAGCAGTAGTTATCTGAAGAAAATTGCCGATAACAGTCGAAACGTCACGGGAAGAAAAAAGTAAATGGACTGTAAAATAAGTAAAAATATTACTCAACTCGAGTCAGTTATAGGATTCATTCACATTAGTATTTATTTAGGAGGCATTGCATTGAAAGAAAGAATATAATTCAGCATTAGGCATAAATTTTGCATTAATTTGACTACAAAAGCATTATGCCAACACTTACTAAACTGTATGTCCAAGAGATTCCTCACTATCACGCCCATGGAAGCACCCAGCTTGCTACCACCAACACGTTTCTGCCAGTCGACCGATGGAGTTTCAAGACGGAATTGGAATCCTTTCCAGATTCTAGAGGCGACATCACGAAGGCTTCGTCTCATACGACTGTGTTCTTTTTGCGTTATATTATATGACCTGAAACATCAAAATACATCTGATTATTCTGCGTTTGCATCATAATTATCATATTAGCATCAGGAGCAGCAGTTACAAAATCTCTTACTTAGTCATATAATTTTCAAAATTGTTCCTCTTAAGCAGATGTTCCTAACATCGGAGTCCTTATATCGAGAATCCACTGTAGTCATGGATATTAACATGAAACAAACGTCATGGTTTTGGGGTTATTCACCATAGAGATAATAAAAACTAACAATGTTCAACTAAAATCAAGAATATCACTCCAGTCATTTACTCAGAATGTGTTCTAAAAGTGGAATATTCTGGTAAATTTTCACACAGCCAATGCAAAGTCTTAATCAAACAGGATGTCATGTCAGAAATGGGACTAATTTAGTAAACAAAGGCCAACATGTGTTACAAAAGCATGGTCATATCCTATTGGCAAGTATAGGAATAGGAGTATACAAATTTATTTTGATTTGGTGAGCGAATATTGCCAGACACTTGTACCTGAGTGATGTATGGCACAGCCCATGACATTAAGATGCTGTGTGTTCAACAAGGTTTTCCTAGTCAAAGAATGGCGTGATATGTTTAAATGTAGTTGTGAATGGTTTTAGTAGCTGTGACTTTTGTTTCCCTTTAAGTTTACTTTTAATAACACTAACCTTTACGTAATATCACAATGAAATAATAAGATTTGATCTCTTTATTACCTGATACAGTTGTGATGGTCAATGCTCATATTACTTTATGTATTTTGTTTATTCTAAGTTGTTTATATCTACTGTTTTTTTTTCTCCATACTTTACCTATGCTGCACTTAGCTTATACCCTGTTAATTAAACCATACTTTTACTTGGTACTACGTATTACTGATATTAGCCTTCCATGTTTATTACATAATAATAGCTAGTAAGATGACAGCTACTTAATTACATCAAACAAACGTGTGTCCATCATCACTTGCCTGCCATAGACTGGATCCAGCAGTGCCCGGATGTCTCCACCGTGGGGATGGCTCTTGTAACCACTGATGGCCGCCAGACGCACATTGTCTTCCTTGTCCGTCAGCGCCACCGACAGCAGCACATCCGCTATCTGTCAACGTTGACAATGTATGTATGTATGTATGTATGTATGTATGTATGTATGTATGTACATCATATATACATACATATATATACACACTAATTTTTTGTGTCGTTACTCAGTAACTCAGGCCAGTAGGGAGGAGGTTGTGTCTCGCAGGTTGAACACAACTGTCACAGGTTGCACACAATTGTCACATGTTACAGACAACTGTCACAGGTTACACAGAACTCTGACATGTTACACTGAACTCTCTATGGTTACACTGAGCTCTCAAAGGTTACACTGAGCTCTCAAAGATTACATGTAGCACTCACATATTTCTGGCTGTACTTGGCGAGAGCGTCAACAGCGCTAGATCGCAGGGTGATGTGTGAGTCAGAATCATTGATGTAGGACATGAGGTGACCGAGGGACGAGTCGCTGGCTGCATTGCCGAGTGCGTGGATGTGTAAAGTCTTCCAGTTCAGGTGGTCGTGTAGTTCTTTCTCTGTCATTGTAGAGCGCAGCTGTCGGTGATGGTATGGATCTAGAAAGACAATTCTTAACAACTACTACATGGCATTGTCATGGAATAGGTCAAGTACTGTCATATTGTTATTTTATATTGTTTACAGTTTTGTTAATGATTTTATGTCTGATTAAACTGCAGACATATTTTTCTCTGTGAGAACTGCCAAATGGTTTGTTTGATAATTTATTACTTTTGTTCTTCTAATTTATAAATTACTCAATTGCAGCATGACCACTGGGCACCTGGAGAAGACCTGGAATGACCATGTTGTTGTTCCAAGATTTTTTGGCGCCATATGCTCCAGCAAAAGTTAATAGGGTTGAGTGAGTGCAAGATTGTTAATATTCACGAGGTATCTTAAATTTAAATGTGTCGTAAATTTATATTTTTAGAATGCAGATGTTGTGTGGAGCTCATTTTGTTTATTAAAATATTACATTGGCATAAGGTAACTGTGGCCCAAGGGTTACACTGGCATAAGGTAACTGTGGCCCAAGGGTTACACTGGCATAAGGTAACTGTGGCCCAAGCCCCAAGGGTTACACTGGCATAAGGTAACTCTGGCCCAAGGGTTGCACTGGCATAAGGTAACTGTGGCCCAAGGGTTACACTGGCATAAGGTAACTGTGGCCCAAGGGTTACACTGGCATAAGGTAACTCTGGCCCAAGGGTTGTACTGGCATAAGATAACTGTGGCCCAAGGGTTACACTGGCATAAGGTAAATGTGGCCCAAGGGTTACACTGGCATAATGTAACTGTGGCCCAAGGGTTACACTGGCATAAGGTAACTCTGGCCCAAGGGTTACACTGGCATAAGGTAACTCTGGCCCAAGGGTTGCACTGGCATAAGGTAACTGTGGCTTAAGGGCTACACTGGCATAAGGTAACTCTGGCCCAAGGGTTGTACTGGCATAAGGTAACTCTGGTCCAAGGGTAACACTGGCATAAGGTAACTGTGGCCCAAGAGTTACACTGGCATAAGGTAACTGTTGCCCAAGAGTTACACTAGCATAAGGTAACTGTGGCCCAAGGGTTACACTGGCATAAGGTAACTGTGGCCCAAGGGTTACAATGTGAATTGTACTAAAAAATCTGTGATTTAATTCAACAGCCTCAGCCATTTCTTCTATTAGAGCATATAGAACCAGTTCAAAATCTTCCCAACAAAATTATTCCAAAATAATCTCCACTTATCAGGCTCAAGTGGGTGTTTACAGCACATTGTTACTACAGGGGGTGTATGAAAAAATAAATGCCTGTGGAATTGATTCATACATAACTGCAAGACAAGCACAATTATATAAACTTCCAATTTCATCAAATAAATACGAATTACCATGAATGCCAAGACGATTTTCCAGTCGCTCAATAACACTGCTGGCCCATTTGGAGTGGGAATGTTTCAATTTCTTAGCAACAGATGCCAGCACAAGTGTTGTCCGATCGCTGACCTGTTCCGTCATTTCTTCATCTGTCATTGAAGATTAATGGAAAAAAGTTCATCTGCAATTAACTGGCTCCAATGTTTAAGTTAAACTGTTGATAGGCTAAGTACCATAACACGTAGTTAGATGTGTACACATTCAATCATGTACGCATGCACACACTCACAAAGGCACCCATGGTCGAGCATGCATGCACACAGGCACTCATGCACACAAGCTGGTATAATTGTCAAAATCTACCAGCCTGACTAATAGTCTATTCAGCCCTGATAAAAAAATGTGTTGATTGTTAAATAAAAGCCATGAGAACCATAACAAGCTTTCACAGTTATCATACACATCAACACGTTTCGTGACGCCATCACTCGTATCTGCTGTGGCGTGTTCACAAAGCCTCACTGTATGGAAAGATGCAATACATTAAATGCATAAACACCACGGGGGTCATTCCATAACTTTCTTGTTATGATAATTACAAATATTTCCATACATTTTCATCTGATAAAATGAATGACGTCTCTAAAATTATAAATGAATGCAATGATAAGCAAAGCAATCACGCATCATTTTATTGACGTTCGTCAATCCGCAACAGATTGAGGAATGGAGTTTAAGTTATCCCATTTTGTCATCATCAAGTAAATTGTTTGATGTAAACACCATGTTTAGCTGACAGCGAAGCTCGGACAAAAACATCACTGACACGGTTATCAATGGAGATGTTCAGTTGCTATATTTTTTATGGATGAAAAACAAAAAGTTGTCTTATATGTATATATATCATGTCTACTGTCTACATAGCCAAGTGACTAAAAAACACAATATACAAAATAATACATTAATGGTTAACTGCAATACATAGGGGAGACTAGTTGTAAATATAGTATAGAATATTTCAGGATATCTAGCGGTTCAGATTGTTACATGATCGAAACTTTGTGAATGCCAACAGGATCACAGATTTCTCTTACAGCTAACGAATGCATAATTAAATGTTTAGTGATCCAACCTTGTCTCATACGTTTTGTTTACTCCTGACACATGCATAAAACTCTTGCTGAAATTTTTTATGTTATATGCTAATTTTTCTTCATTTATTTTTATTTTCTAATTTCAATCATAGCTGCATTAAGTGTCTTTGCAATTTGTGTAGTCTTCATCATTTCTGCTACACTTATAAACCCTCCACATAGTTTGCTTGTATGCTATTTTTCTAATAGCTTCCTTTGACAAGTGTTTCTTTCTAAACCGTTTTCCTTGTTTTTAAGGAAAACATTTTTCAATGATACACTAAAAAAATTTCATATCTTTATATTCTTTGTTGGCCCATGATTTGTTTATACCTATTGTGTGAGGGTCAATATCTTCAACTATAAAGTTTAATCCATTTTTTTTATTTATTATGCTCCTTGCATTTAAATACACGCATTTATGATCAGCTTTAGAAATGTTTTTCGGACATTTTGTTACTGGTTTGTGTGTACTAGTGACCTCTTGTCCTGTTTGAGGCACCTCTAAGTAACCCCATGCGCTTCACGTTTAAACAGTGTTTGCTACCAAAAATATTATTGATACTACCCGTGTCACTGTCGACCTTTCTTAATAGTTCATCCTCAAACACTGCTGCATCTTTTCCAATTAGATGAATATGATGAATAAATGCCCACAAAATGGCAGCATATATACTTTTGAGAAAATCCCCAAACAAATAAATGACATACATGTAAATATGACAGTATCACTAATGATCCCACAAGTTATTTTGGCTAACATGAACGGATTACAGTTGTTATGATACCAAGAACATGTTAGCAGAAACTTGAATAAATGCCAAAACTGAGAGCTAAATTTTGTGACAAACCCTCTACTAATTGTTCCATAAAAGGTAAACGAAAAAGGTAAAGATACGTTCACATATAGCGCAGTATCCAGTTCTTGGGACTGTTCAAAGCACTTTATACTTCACCCCTGGCAAACCTGTTCATTCCAATGCCATTCTGATTTCTTAGGAATCATTCAGCTACACTGCAATTATTGTCTGTAGCCAGGTACTCATTCATACAGCTGAGTGAACCCTACCAACGAGGGATGAATGAAATTGCCAAAGCTTTGAAACAGTAGCAAGAAAATTTGAACCTGGGTTGTCTTGATTGAGAGCCCAACATTCTAACCGCTATGCTACCATGCCCCAAATAAACTCATGGAATTTTGCTTAGGGATACATTAATTTTATATGCCACATTTCAGCATCATAAGTGTTGCAGCTTTTATAAAACGTTTAATTAGATTATATAACGGCAATATTCTAATATTGACATGTCCCCTTAATTTACCACCAGAGGCTCTTGAATCTGCATTTGTAATGTGTTGTCATCAAACATGTAGCTGGGACGTTGACGATTGTTTTGATTGGTCAGTTATCAGGTGGGGTCACCAGGTCACAGCTACTAACAGTTTCCATCATGGCTTCAATGCCACAATAAACTAAGATACCACAGATAGTGTACTGGAATCACAGTAACCAGATGATGTTCACTTCAAACGAATTTACGCAGGTTCAAAGTATGCACGGAATCGAATCTCACATGATCATTATTACGGAAACATCATTTCCAAAAAGTATGGGGGATTTCCAAAAGGACTGGTTTTTTAAAGGATGGATTGGAAAATAAGACATTAGTGTTGCTTGATTATTTGTGATGTCGATGTTATGTTATAATAAAAAATCAACTAACACGTTAGCTGCTCCAGCCACCTTAACACGTTTTAAAATATTGCCAGATGCAAGTTTTTTACTACTGACGTTAATATATCATTACATTATATGAAACATCATATTGCCAAACTACGCAGAGCCACCTACCACTAAAGGAGTACGGGTGGCGGAAGACAACATCATCCAACGTGGACAAGATAATCTGAAAGACACATTAAATACATCCTGAGTCAAAATTAAGCACTCAACTTAACTGAAGTCATTTAAGAGGAGAAATGGTTTCTTGATGATTGTTTTTTATTTGTATATGCAATTAGTTAGCGCAATTTTTCAGTACAAACATTTCAGTGAGCTTTACTGAGTACAAAATACATTGAAAATGTTTCTGCAAGACCCCTTTTTTCTATGGTACAATGTGTAACAAACAAAATGGCTACCATTTTGGGCAAATATTGACAAATTGAGAATCAATGCCATTCTTCATTGAACAAAGATATCATTATAATTCTTGCAAAAACATTCTTCAGTACACATTCTTTTACACCAGTGGTAGAATTTTTTTTTATAACTTCCAAAACTAAATACTGATGTCACTTTCAAACTTTCAATTATTTTGGTAAGTATTGTTTTCTACTGTGTGGGAAGAATAAGCTGAATACAACACTCAAAACCTTACTTAGCCGCCCAATTACTTCCAGATATATCCTTCTTCCAAATGAAAAAAACATGGTTTTGAAAAAACGTCCATCAAAGATTTAATAATAAGATTTATTACTTGAAAGAGACTCACTTTGTCCATGAATAAAAGTGATTTAGAGTCTTAGACATATTAATTGTCATACAATTTTGCTTTATGGATAGCAACCATACAAAGCTATCAGAATACGGTGGAAATACATTTTGACTAATTTAAAAACCGCTATTTCACTTTCCACGTCTCCCCTTAACTTAATTGAAAATCTATTTAATGATGAAAGCCTACTGGCAAAAAAACTAATTTCAGAAAGTGTTCAAATTGTCCCACTTGTTCAATTTCACAGTATGATTGCTTGATGGCTGCTTATACTAGAAATGGACACAACGTCAATTTTAACATAACTTCAAACATCAAATATGACGTATTATTATTATTTAATAAAATAATATAACGGAGGTTGATGACCCAATTATACCTGTGGCGCTGGCATTGACAGATCAACCAATTGGAACAAGGCTCTCATCACTAACTCGGCCTCAGGACGTTTGACAAGGAAGACATGTCTCATCATAACTGTGTAGCAGTCAGATGTGTGCGCTGTCCCTAGGGCATCGATCATCGTCTGGCGGGCAACTTCTGGTTGTTTCTCCTGAAGGTAGCGCTGGGTCAACTTGTCAATGTCTTCCCGACTGAGACGTGTCAACATTATGGCAAGGTCCCGGAAGCACGGTAAGCCCGTGTGAACATCTACAAATATCACAACAGCATTTATACTACAATGTTATCTAATTACCATGTTATTAACATAATTAATCAATGTCTATTTAGATCTGACTTATCATTACAAAGATTTCATTGAACATGGGTCATTTTAAGGTTTAATCAATACAATACATTCACCATAGTCATTTCTAAACTGTTGTCACTGTTGGTTATCATTAATAAAATATGATAACTCACCAGCTGCACGGGCCTTGACAATATAACTGATGTTTCCTTTGATTGCGCTCTCAATGGTGGTCAGCTTGACTTTTGAAGGGGGAATCTGTCAATCACAAATACAACTCCAATTACCAGTGTCAGTGACCTGTTAAATAACACTTACTAGTTATGTATACCTGTCACGACAAAATCTGCTATGCTAAAAAGTCAGTTTCTAAATAAGTAAGTTATTTCATCAACTGAGTACAAACAAATTGTTACACAGTTTTTGTGAAATAACGAACAATGGAAAAACATATTTAGCGAAAAGACGACATTGTTCAAATCTACTATGCATATTATATCGAAGGCCATATGTGACTAACAATTGTTATCTATCGATAACTTTCCTGGGATGATTACTGCAAATACTTCTTCTTCTAATATTCTGCCTAGCTTCAACATGCATATATTTTTAGGTGTTGAGACTGCGCTTTAATGAGTATGGACTCTATCTCAGATTTGTACAAATTCAAGCTGTTTTTTTATTTGTTCCAATTATTCCACCTTTTATGAAAAGACGGGCCTGCCATACAACATCCATTAAAGGAAATTATTTGTAACATGGCCATTACAAGAGTACACCCCAGCAGACGATGTATTAAAATGATGTGCACAATTATTTATTATTTAATGCACAATTCAGCAAGATTTCAATGGTAGATTTATGCTTAATATTAATAATACATTTACTTCCAACATAACATACATACGGTTTATATACATACATCTCTAAAACAAAACATATATATATATATATATATATATATATATATATATATATATATATATATATATATCTAACAAAACTTATATTTTCATACAATACTCAGTATACGGCACTTTTATGGTACCAAAATGTAAGAAAATATGTCAACTTTTCAATTCTGCCTGTTACCGTTTACCCCTTTATTATTTAGTGATATGCGTATAATAATTATTATATACACATAACACGTATTTATTGCGTGGGTTTTGCATTTTAATAATGTTCAAAATACCCCAGACAAGTAAGATTTTGGTCCAACGGAACTACGCCCAGGGCCCCACTACGCCCCTACTGGGAAAAAACGGTGCCAAATGTTCCCTTGCATGGAGTGACCAATGTCAATAATATTTGAATATTCTACACACGTAAGTTTGTTATTAATAATTTTAGCCTTTATTTTATATTTCTTAAATATTACTAACAGAAATCTGCACTTTTCTAGAATCCGAGCTGACACAAATTTCGGGCTCACCGTTAGACCATGCAATATGGATAGTAACCATGCACATGTCATACAGAACATATAAATTATTAAACATGGTGTGCGCAAAAACAGATTTAATCACCCTTTTCGATGCTCGATTTGTATATTTAACTCGCTTTCAGTGTTGCCATCTTGTGAATAAAAGGGGCAAGATAGCGCACAATGCAGATTAAATTTGCGAATTCTAGCTTGATAAAAGGTGATTAAATTGTTTTTACACAATGCAACAACACCAAAACCGGTCAGATTTGAAAATGGCCACAGACTTTGTGTCTGACATTTATTATCTACCATGTTTGGTAGAAATTAAACATATATATATACATACATACATACATACATACATATAAACAAATATGGGCCATTCGGACATTGCCCCATCTACTTAAAACATCACTCTAAAACTGGCCCACGTTGCAGGTATGAACAAAAACATACCGAACTTAATGCACTGAATTATAGACAGTATGTCCCAAGTCACTTATGTCACAAACTGTGGACGATATGTCTAAAAAAGGAGCGTTATGTCACAAAAAATACGATTTGTACTAAATAATTATAAATGTCATGGTTAGGACTTATGCTTAAAAGTCGTTTTTCTGATCAAATACATGTATATTGCTGAAAAGTAATAAATTCCACCGTAATTTTTTTATTCCCGACCAAGTTGCAGAACCATCCCTTGAGTTGAGATAAATACATTTCCAGACATGCTACAAGACCAGCCGACGACATTCCACAAAGTCATTGGTGGATCGATCATAAACGCCATCTGGCATCATCAACCTTATTCCAAAAGAGCCCGGTGTTGAGGAAGTCATGGTAGACTTTGAGAAGGTCGTGTGGGTGCTCTCAGACAATGCCTTCCAGAAGTCTCTGTGCGTGGTTGTTGGTTTCACTGGCCCCAGGCAGTGTACCGGCATGTGAAAGAGTATGGCCTCCCCAGTGCATACATCCATCAGCTGACCATCAGGACGTACATCCGGGAACTGATGGCCCTAACCAACCTACCAGCAACGCACACTGAGCCAGCCTTTATGGAGATGTAGGCACGCTGTCCCCACGACGACAGGCTGCAGAAACTCCTCCAGTATATGCTGAAGATATGGATAACCAGCTCCAGTCGGCCCCCTGCATCGTGTGGTCAGTAAGGACCAACAACAACACTGAAGGTGGAACTCCCGTCTCAACCACAATGCCACACATGATCATTTCAACCTCTAACTCCTTAATTGTGCAGACCCTGCACCGGGAGGCAGCACTGCAGCCTCTGCATGTGCGTTTAGTGGCGCAGCAAAAACTCTACCGCGACCAGAGCAAGAAGACGATGATGAAGCAGATTGCACTGAAGGAGCTATGGATGTTGTGTGAACAACAAGACCGGACAATAAGCACATCAGAATATCTACTGCAGTACTCCAACCTAGCGGACCACGTGGAGGAATAAACTGAACGAGTGTACATGTCTAACTACTGTGTGTTATTAGCTACCTAACCTAACCTGACCAGACCTAACCTGAAATACATAAACTACCCTCAGCATTCCATGCACGTTAGCTTTGTATTAGCATGGGATTCTTAGTTATATTCAGGTTTGAAATTACAGTAGTATGTCATATTAGTACGTATTAAGGTTTTAAAGTAGTATGTTATATTAGCATTAAGGTTTTAAATTACTGGGTAGTATGTTTTATGTAGACAGACAAACAACGTTACTTTGTTTAGTATTGATAATGATATATTCGTGTGTAACCCAAGTTTCAAATTAGTACTTTCTTTAACGTTTCATTGTTTGTATATTTATTAGTCTTTGATATTAGTGTTTCATTATAGTATAGGCTTTGTTATTCGTATGTTCCATGTTATCATTCTATCTATTTGTATCTGTTTTAATGTGTTACATTATGTGTGCTTCATGTAGAAGGTAACATTTTGGCATTATATAAGCCTCTGTGTTCGCAGATCCAGGATTTTAATTATGTAGGCATTTTTATTTTTAAAAAGCAAACATATGCTGATTAATAAATAAAATGTTGTCTTAGTATTTGCCTGATTTCATTCTTTTTTGGTTGTATTAATTATGACTAAAACATGTCCATACAATATATGAATATATGTAACACAAATCCGTATGAAGGATGGAGACTGCAAACATATTATATTGAACTGTACTTAAAATAATAATGAAACTAGTCTAGGTTTACCTTACATACAAGTCACGCCATTTGATTTGGATGAATTATACAGCACGACTACCATCTATAGCGCGCGACGATGGGCGATAATACGTAATATTTAAGTTGCGCTTATATTCCGAAGAGTGTCAAGATAAATATTATGTTATAATTAGTGCAAACAAAAGTGCAAATAACCACCGATTTATGTTCAGTGCGTGAACTACAAATAAAGACTTAAAATAAATTTGTGACAAATCGTCCAAGCGTTTTGTGCACACCGCTCCAAATGTATGACATATCATCTAGGACATTATGACTTGCGACATAACGTCCGTACACCAATGGCAATATACTACATAAAGTCTTAAGACTTAACAACACTACCGAGTTCCGTGGTGTAATAATTAAAATTCAATTTGCTGCAAAAATTAACGTAGCATGTTAATGACGGCGAAATTGAGGTGTACTCGGATTCTAGACTTAAGTGCCCGTTTCCGAAATGACGTTCTATTATTGACTGTTAGGCAGAAAAGCTAAATCATGCAAAAAAGATTAGTGCAATATTGTGGAGGCAGCAGCTGTTCCAGGGGGGTCTTAGGGGTCTCAAGACCCCCCATAGGCCATGAAGGGGGTCTTAGACCCCCCGGGTCCGTGGCAAATATTAAGTAAAGGAACACGAAGGGGAGACAGGGACTAGTCCGCCCCTGGGGCAAGTCCGCCAATCGGCTTTTATTCCGTGCCGTTGCAGAATTTAGTAATTTCGGTCACACGTTTAAGTCACATGACCATCAAACTACATACAGCAGTGTTTGAAATGACCACTGACTCTTGGCGGTCCCCAAAAAAGCTTCTTTTCATGCACTGTAATGGCTATTAACGCCTATTTTTTGTGAAAAAACTTGCTTGCTATCTAGTTATTTCGACCTGTAGTTATTTTACCAACTTAGGTTGAATGCACTTGTTGTAATTAAGTCGCTATGGATAAGGGCGTATGCTAAATGACTACATATTGTGGTCTAAACCTCTGTTATTAGAGTAATGCGCTTGCAGACACAGTGCTCTGTAATTCTGAGAAGTAAAATGCCAAAGTAAAATGTGCCTTAGTTAGGCATTACTCCAGATACCCAACAGATGGCCCTTAACCACAGAACTCAGTGATATGAGTGGAATGATTTAAGATGTTTTAACAGAGATTAACTGAATGACAATAGAGTAAGCGGAATTAATCAGTTAAACTACCAACATAATGAGGTCGAGTCCTGCACAAACCGTCAAGTTCTGCGAAAGCCGTCGAGTTCTTGCCGCGAAATCGATCGAGTTCTGCGAAAACCATTGATTTCTTGATGCAAGATCGATCGAATTCTGCGAAAACCGTCGAGTTCTAGCACAGACGAACCAAAATAGCCTCACACGCAGTAACATGTGTACCAGCAGAAGGGTAATTACATCGGTACAAAGATAAAATGTGGGACCCCCCAATTAAAGCTTACATTTTTCTTTCTTATGTGAGATCCCTCTTGCCTTATGGTAGGACCCCCAGACCCCGCTCATGTTCGAACACTGATACAGCTGGAAGCTGACGTCTACGAGTTGCTGGCTGGAAAGTTGTGAACTAGAAAACTGGTTTTAGTGATCGAAAGTATTTTTTCAATAAAATTTCAGTACTTATAAGTGGCATTGGTTAGACTGAGTGGTCAGTTAAGGCCCTTATATCAGAGCTATTGTTTGGATCTTGCGTTGTTGCTCTATCCAGTGTCAGTGGTATTTAGTTGCCGCCCACCAAATACGTCTCTGTGTTGGGGCACGTCCGCCTATGTGCTATGCATGGGGCCAGTTCGTCCCTAGGATATCTGTTGTAAAATGCTCATGATCACTTGTGAACATAAACACAATAACATGCACTCTAATAAAGACTTCCGATTGTCAATTTTCTAGTAAAAAAGTGACGAATCCAGATTTTATTTCACCATTTTCTAGCCGATGCAGTACCAAACGTTGTTTTTTGCCTGGTTTATTTCATAGATACCACATCATTTATGAGGACTTTGGGTTTCTAACAAATGTGTGTCACAAACATGACGTTTTTTGACATAAAAATAAGACAACACTGCACTGTTCTTGTGTATTTGCTGCTTAAAGTACGTGTGGGGCGAACTTGCCCCGGCCCCTGGGCGGACTTGCCCTATATCGGGGCAAGTCCGCCCATGCATGGGTAGGTCTACTAAGAGTCAGATTTGGATATTGGCTTTTAACAGTTTTGGTATTTGTTGGTAGCACAAACGTGGACAAGATATTTTCGTTAAATTTAAGGCCGAAACTGATCCTCTAGTTTTACAAATACAGTCTCCAGATCTATTAGAGTGTTCATGGCGGTGGACTAGTCCCTGTCTCCCCATATAGGCCTACATTGGAACTAGTGTCAATGTAAAGACTGAAGTATTAGCAGCCGGCTATATAATAGCTAGTAACCCTTATGTAAGTAAAACGACACATGTGTCGCCCCCCCCCCCCCCGGTTCGTAAGTAGAATGACATATGACTACGACTGACGAACTGAAACACCCCCCCCCCACCCGCCAACAAGCCTAGATCCGCCCCTGAGTGGAGTATCGGTAATGACGCTGATTGGTTACTGGCGCTGCGCGGTAACGCCTACACAAAATAGTATGGTGACATGTGCAGATTCTGCCCAACCATTTCTTTATACTCTGTAACTGTTCATTTTGAATTTATATTTAATTTGTGGCAGTGGTGATACGCTGAGCGGCGCCACTGTTGGGAAGTGCGTGCGTGCGTGCGTGCGTGCGTGCGTGCGTGCGTGCGTGCGTGCGTGCGTGCGTGCGTGCGTGCGTGCGTGCGTGCGTGCGTGCGTGCGTGCGTGCGTGCGTGCGTGCGTGCGTGCGTGCGTGCGTGCGTGCGTGCGTGCGTGCGTGCGTGCCCACTCTAGCTTCGATTATCCAGGTTCCGTGCTGTGGCGCCACCATTTGTCGCACACACCATCGCCTGGGTGCAATGTGTACTTTTTACTATGACGGAAATTATGTATACGCCCAGAATATGGCGCATACATATAATTAGCTGATTATCATGTCACCCTGGCATTTGGCCAATTAATAAAATAAGAGCTAACTGCTATCAGTTGATACGATGCAATACGAATTAATTGTAAACTTTGATTACATTGAAACAATTGTCAGACTGAGAAGTTAAATCGGGCAACAAAAAATGTTTAGTGTAGCATCTCAATAATCACGGTGATTGGTTGCTGGCGTTTCACGGGAACACCTACATAAAATGGAGTGGTGACAGTGGGTAACAACGAGACCACGCCTCTGAGGCCAGACTCTCCTCTCGGCGAAGTTAAGAAGGCGAGCGAGAGTCTGATAAGCGAGACTAACTAAACCCATTCTTAGTGGGGGTTGGGCCACCACCTGCACACAGGTGGGGCCGGGGGGTTTATTCCCCCACTTTTGTGTATATCATTGTAAATACTCTAACTAGCACTATATACATATAATTATGCATGCTTGTCTGCACATATGTATTTTTTCCCTCTTTGTATGCTGTCGCTTTGTATAACAGTAGAAAATATCACTAATTTTAAATCTTATCTGGTATTGTTTACTAATTGGTCATACACACCAGGTTAATACCAGGCTGTGCACAATTTGTGGCAGACTTAGTCACTATTAGTGTGTGCACAGCGGCAATCCTTGTTGGGTGTGAATAAAATTGGATTGCCCGTTACCAACCTACCAAGTAGTTGGTGTATTTATACAAACAGAGAAAGGTCTGCACAATCGAGCTGCGGAAAACACGAAAAACCCATTCGAGTTGTCGGCCCACCGCGTGGCGCCTCTATATCTGCAATCAGTGGCTCCTTTGTTCATCCTCTAGTTAAAGACCATCTTCAACTTGCTGAAGATGTTGTCGTGTTGGCCAAAGTAACCAAAGTTTACGTTAATACCCGAGGTCAGAGACACAAAACGCAAACTATAAATTTAAGAAATGTACACTATGTTTCGTCGGTATTAAAACATCGACAGCTGTGCGTTAGACAACTGGTCTACTGTTATGGGCAGATGGATATTACAATTTTTTTTTAATATTATATATTTTTTATTACTATTTCTTGCTATTTTTAAGGTATAAAAAACAACTGTATGCGCTTGTTTATTAAACTTAGGTCCACTGACAGAACATTTAACAGTGTGGTAGTTTAGTAAACTGACCGGCTCCACTTTAAGACTGCTGTTTCTGATGCCGCTCCGAATACCGTTTTCCTCATTCTCGCGAAGACTGCCCAGAAGCTTAACTTTGACTAACGTCATCACGGCGATGGATGTTCCTCCCATCTTAGGCAGATCTGCGGAAATAAATGTTCCAAGTAGGCCTTAGAAGTACACATCTTTGCAAAAATGGTTATCGACAGTGCATTGATTAAGTTCCTTACCATGCTTAACTTAACTTAACAGAAAATAAAACTTTGTTTTTGTGCATGAGAGTGCGTGCGTGCGTGCGTGCGTGCGTGTGTGCGTATGTGCGTGCGTCCTCTGCTGTCCTAATCGATATCACGGGAAGCTTTCAGGAGGTTGCATATGTTACTCTCAAACCGTTTTCGTGTGAATTGTCTGTCAATAATTTTGTTATTAAATCTTTAGTTTGAAACCATTCATCTGGAGGTAGTGTTTGATGTTGTCATTGTAACGTTTGAGGTTACGCCATTTGCTGTATTTTCCTGCTTAAAGTTCTCCATATAACAGCAATCTTGCATGGGAGGCGGTGACCAACCATGTGAATCACATGTCCCGTTCCCGACATTGGGCTTTGACCAGCATTACCTATGTGAGAGGTGGAGAAAGATATAGAGAGGGGAGAGGGGAAAAGAGTGA
>BSQZ01000016.1:10445285-10655285 GCA_033239005.1 Lamellibrachia satsuma | reverse complement strand
ATATTCTAACCATCCTTCTAGTATGAATATTTTCAATAAGGAGATTTTAATTATTGTCTTCAATATGAGAGGATCGGCTAAGGCCTGTCTGCTGTTGTTTGTGTTGGTCCAGTCCTTTCCATTTCCACCCGGGAGATGCACATGATCAGTTAGTAGCGCGATCGTTGTTGATCCGGGCCTCGGCCGGTCCGGTATGGTAGTTCACCCTTTTCATCCATTCATACATTTCGGTGGGGTTTTAGACTTTAACAAGATTTAATAATGTTTAACAAGATTACCATCCAGGCAAAGGCCTACATTGCAAGTGGACAAGGAAGCCATTGGCTTATCGGGAATCCAACTTTTTCATTTTTGTGTAACCAGCCCTCCTGAGATATGTGTCAACCTTATTTTTAAACATATTCAATGGTAGTTACACACTCTGTAGCTAATGTGTTCCATTTATTTATTATCCTCTGTGAGAGCGAGTATTTCCTGACATCCAATCAACGCTGATCCTTTACTAATGTTAAATCGTGTCCTCTACTTTTATTATCTTTCTTGAGTGAGAAAAACATATTTCTATCAATATTTTCATACCCATTCAGTATCTTAAAAACGTGAATCTGATCTCCTCTTAACCTCCTTGTCTCTAGGGTTGTTAAACCACATTCTTTTAGGCGTTCTTCATAACTAAGGTCTCTCAGTTCTGGAATCATTTTAGTTGCTCTCCTTTGTATGCGTTCAAGCGTATCTATATCTTTCTTACGATATAGTCTCCATGTTTGTATACAGTATTCTAAATGAGGTTTGACTATTTTTAACTATTGCTTTATACAGAGGTATAGTTAGCTCTTTGTCCTTGTATGTTATGTCTCCTAATCAACCTAAGAATTTGTTTACTCTTTGAAGCTGCGATGCCACACATCTCTGAAACTTTCATATCAACACTTATTGTTACTCTTAAGTCCTTTTCTTTTACAGGAGTACTTTGAACAAAATCTCCCATTTTATACTGTACATCCAAGTTCCCGTGTCTTGTGCGTAGGTATTTACGTTTCCCAAAATTTAACAACATCTGCCATGTTTCAGACCATTTAACTAATTTGTCTAGATCGTTTTGTAATATTGTTTAGCACCATCATTGTTAACCTTTCTAAACACCTTTGTGTCATCCGCAAATGTCAGAACATTGCTTTATTTAATGGTGATCACTCGTCTATCCACTTAGTGATTTCTTCAACAACAAAACATAACTTATTTGTTAAGTATGACCTCGCGTTTAGGAATCCATGTTGAGATGGATTTAATAACTTTTGCCTAACAAGGAAGTCCACCACATGGTCTTTAATTAGCCGTTCTAAAAACTTACAATTTTCTTACTTATTTCTCGAGCTATTTTTAAATAATGATATGCCTCGTGCGTTTTGTTTACTCCTGACATATGCATAAAAACTCTTGTTGCCATTTGTTATGTCACATGCTAGTTTCTGCTCATAGCTTCTTTTAGATTGTCTAATTTCAGTCGTAGCTGCATTAAGTGCCTCTTTGTAATTTGCATAGTCTTAATCTTTTGTGGCACGCCTATAAACTCTCCACATAATTTGCTTGTACACTGTTTTTGTAATAGCTTTTTTTGACAAGCGTTTCTTTCTATACCGTTTTCCTTGTGTTTTTTCTAGGGAACAAATTGTTCAACGATACTCTCTATTTCATATCTTAGAATGTTCCAACATCCAATTGTACGTTTTGTGTACTCCTGACATATGCATACACATTCTTCTGTAATTTTTTATGTTACATGCTAATTTTTATTCATAGCTTCTTTTAGATTGTCAGTCGTAGCTGCATTAAGTGCCTCTTTGTAATTTGCATAGCCTTCATCCTTTCTGGTACGCCTATAACCCTTCCACATAGCTTGCTTGTATGCTATTTTTCTAATACCTTCTTTTGACAAGTGTTTCTTTCTAGACCGTTTTCCTTGTTTTTTTTTTCAGCGGAACAAATTGTTCGATGATGCTCTCAATTTCATATTTTAGAATGTTCCAACATTCAATTGTGGTCTTATTCCTCGGCATGTTATTTCAATCTAGTATTTTCTCATATTTTTATAGTTACCTTTGTGGAACTTTCTCCTGTATTTCTTTTTATTTCTACTTTCTGATTTGACATTGATGTCAAAATGTATTTAATTATGATCACTTTTACCCAAAGGTTCATGTATTTTGATATTGTCCACTAATTAATTTTGTGAAGACAAAACTATATCTTATACATTCTCTCCCCTGGTTGGTTCTAGCACATTTTGATTAAGGAAGCTATCCTGTATTAAAAATAGAAACTGTTGGTCCTCACCCCCTGTACTCTCTAGATATTTCCATTGTAGGTGTCCATTTCCACATAGATAATGATTTCATAATAGGATTTCACCATTAATATCGCAATTTATTCACTATTTTAATTGTTTGTAAGTATTAAATATAAACGCCGCCGATCGTATGATGATCGTAATCTGCTGCTACATTTCTTGAAGCGCATTTTATCGTACACAGTATTTTGTGAGTAAAGCTAGGTTTGTTGCGAATTATGTCTCATGATGTGTTAGTAGAGTGTAAAAAGGTCATACTAAAGCTATGACGTCAATGAAACTAGAGTAATAGAGTAATCCAAGGAGACGTCTACACTGCGTGACTGACTGTAAGAATGCAACGAACTCAATGCCCGTCTCCCTGTCGCACGTATCAGCTGACTCTCTTTGTCCGCCAAGCGAACAATCAACAGTCAGTCAGGGCAGACCTTCGTTGCATGCTGTGAACAGCGGCGCCATTGTGGACAAAGGAAGCCCTCAACATTATCTTATCGAAAAGCAACTTTGTTACCAAATTAAATGAGCAGACCTAAACACCATTGACATTAACTCTTTTCATTACGTTAAGTGTCTGTCCGCTTAATGTCGGGGTTCGCCGAAGACTGTACGATGATTATCTACTCAATCTCGACACATCCACTACAAGAACAGATTTATTAAACATGTCACGATGTTCTCAAATGAATAACGCACAGACCCGTCGATTGTGCTAGTAAGTGGCCAGTTCACTGTATTTGTGTAAGGCACGGCCGACGGCAACAGCTCTTGACGTGTTTTAATAAAGCAACGATTGACGGCAACAACTGACATCCTTTGAATACTTCGGAAAAAGCGATGCGTGCAGAAAAATGTATGCGACTGCGAACACGTTTAGATTATGCAAGCTCTTTTTACTAGGTGTTATTATGGTCATAAACTTGTTGTAGCCAGTTTCCAACAACGGCCATGCAAACAGGTTCCGTTTGGAAATCCCCAAATACTTACAACCCCGACCCACCTTCATGTCCCGTCTCGTTGACCCGGTAGGCCCAGCGCGCCCCGGCCGCTCTCTGGGACTCGGACACCACCAGTCTCGACGACAGCGTCCCCAGCAGAATCTTCTTGAGCGTCAACGCGACGGCATCCTCGTCCTCCGGGTAAAACACGCGTTGGATCTCGCCGCTCCCAGATATGTCGAACAACATTCTGGGGATTAAATTAATATTACAATAAATACATATTTGTATTTAACGAATAAAATTTATTTATACTGTGATTACAGTGAACACATTTACGAATTATATGTGATAAAGTACGAAATGTCAACACATATTATAAGTGTATAAGTATTAAGTAAGCTTAAAATTGCTTCTGTAGTTGCCGTTGCCAATGAATCTGGAAATAGAAAATAACGTCTGGGTTGGCGTGCATATGTCTTAAATGCTACAGTAGCAACAATCTATAATCCAATACAAAATACACACCTCTTGGTAAAGTCACTTTTCGGCGTTATGTGCTTGTAATCTGTATCAGAAATATGTCACAACATTATTCTTCATGGACGCGCGCACTCATATGCGTGTGCACATGCGTGCTTGTGTGTGGCCGTTTCTCACGAAACTGGCCAATGGCGCCGGAATATCCCATTTTTAATGTCAAATATTGGGGGAAAAAATGTCACCGTGTTATATACATTCACCTCTGTATGTTCTTCATAGACAATGTTAATTTTCTTACATTCCGGGACTATTCACACTGAGTTGTAGCTCCCTAGCTATTTATTGTTCCCTGCAATTTTGTTTGTATTAAAATACATATATATATATATATATATATATATATATATATATATATATATATATATATATATATATATATATATATATATATATATATATATATATATATATATATATATATATATATATATATATATATATATATGCACTAAAGACTCTTTTCCAAGGCAACATTAACATATATCACGTTGATATTTTTGTTTTGGCTAAACAATGGTGTTGTCTACAAGTTAATTATAAAGTTGTCGTGCGCATACGGCATCATTACGTGCCGAACATCGTTATGTCGTATTAACATTTCAAATGTGATAATTATATTTGCGACCGTTTTCTCTTCATCAATCAACAAACATCCCACCCCTCATCACAAAAGTTGCCTGTCTGTCTGCTTGAGACAAATAAATCCTCACTAATAAGAATCCTGGTTGCGCCTTTGATAATCTTATAATCTATAAATAGTAAAACGAGCGTAATGACGTATGTCTTCTAATTTTGTTTCAGGAGATTGGTTGCTAGGTTGCCTTATTACAAGGTTAGATAAAGTAAGCGCCAACTAACAAGTAAAGATAACCAGTTGTCAGAAGTTGTATTTCAAATAAAGAAACCTTGCATGGATAGATGCGCCAACAGATCGTCAACAGCTGTAACTGACTTACCCCCGACATAGTTAGCATCCCCCTAAAAAAAGCAATTTACACTCATGAATACATTTCTTTTGGCTAAACAGCTAACAATGGCTAAAGTGATAACTGGTCGATTGCAATGTACCCCCAACGGAGTACCCCCAATGAAGTATCCCCAACGGAATACCCCCAATGGACGGACCGTGAGAAGGGAACTGTTTCGAGCCATGGCAGCAAGAAAGATTCGAGTATCAGCATGTTTGCAACAAAACTAAAAATCACAACAATTAGCGAACTGGAGCTGCACAATTTAAAAAGGACATTGCGATGTTCTTGTCTAGGTGTGACAACAGTGCGAAATTCCCCAACATAAAATGGATTATAACGGAAAATTCGAATGCGAAAATCTCTAGGTCAAAGTTTGCAAAATATAAGAAACCATAGATAAAGAACATGCAATTAGCTAGCCGTAGACAGTATCCAACACAATATTGCAACTGCAAAACTGAATATATGCAAATTCGAAACAACCTCGGTATATCTGGTATCTAATTTTGTACAAGGAGAAAAAGCTAACAGAAGAGCAGGTGAAATGCACCGAGTGAACTGCCACATATGGAATATAGCAAAAAACAACCATAATTTTAAGAAAGTGCAAGTTACGTCAGTAAATTCATTGAGAAATTTTACCAAGAATTCAAGGCCAAAACACAATTTAAAGAAATCCAGTAATGCACAATACAAATGACTTAATTGTGTACTTTAAATTTGTATTTTAGTAAAATCATTATTCCTAAAAATTAAATGCCCGACTCTTGTCTACACTTTCACATTTTTTTCTCTCAAAAAGACTAAGATATAATGATTACGACAAATAATTACCTTGTGTGTCTTGTTGCGCCACACGCATGTCGTACTTGTCTACCTTGAAATGACAGCGTTGCGACTCGTTCCCAGCTGTCACCGGGACAATGGTCACCTGCAATGTAAGGCAGACATGTTACAATTGTGACAAGTGTCAAACGCACTCCATGTGCCCAAATTAACCTCGTGGGAAACTATATCGATAATTAACTTTGTTCGGTATTAATTTGTGTTTGCGTGTTTTTATATCCCGGTACTGCTTATATATATATATATATATATATATATATATATATATATATATATATATATATATATATATATATATATATATATATATATATAGATTGAAATAGGCCAAAGAATGACATTTAGATTTATTAATTAAGGAGCATGAAATTAGGCAAGCATACACCATCAAAATAAGATACATCCATTAATTTTTTATGGTGGTCACCGTTGGAAAGGCTTGGGTAACATGGAAGTGAAATATCCATGAACGAATCCGTGTTATATGTGGCCTTATTGAGAGTTAATTGGGAATTTGTCAATTAAATTAAATTAACCCTTTTGGTTAAGTTAATTCATTAAATTATGCAATTAATAAATTAACAACTTAAATTAACCCATGCAAGGCAGAGGGCAATTAACTTGAACAGTTAATTAATTAAATTACAATTAACTCAAACATTTTCAATATAAATATTTCAGTTAAATTAAATTAACAATTCAATTAAAAATAAAATTATATGATGATAACATTGTGGATTGATTCATATGTGACTGCTTGATTTATTAAAATAATTAAGCTAATTCAGTTAACAATTTAAATTAACCCATGCCAGGGGGCAATTTATTTGAACAGTTAATTAAGTAAACTACGATTAACTCAGATATTCTCAAATTAAATTAACCTCACACATCTCTCATGTCAATTAAATTAATTTAACTTGTCCAATGTTTCAAATAGTATATGCTAATTGTTACTGTTTACACAGTAACAGTTCTAAGTTTTTACTATAGTACAGTGTTCATATACATTGATGGGATTACTTTACTTATTACGACTGAGGAACATTTTAAAAAGGTACTTTATTATATAGTGCGGTATCCAAACCTTGGGACTGCTCAAATCGCTTTACACTTCAGCCTCTGGCAGACCTGTTCATTCCAACACCAACTAGACTTCTCTGGGCAGACTGTTCGTTCACATATCCACCACTGTCTACAGCCAGGTACTCATTTATACAGCTAAGTGAACTATGGCAATTTGGGGTGAACGAAATTGCCCAAACTTTAAAACAGCAGCAAGAGTGTTCGAAACCGGGTTCTCTCGATTGAGAGTCCGATATTCCAACTACCCTCGCCCCTCTCTAAAGCCCCGTGGCATCCCAGTAAATTCACGATTCGATACGTTTGGTACAATGTCACAATTGTCCATAAAATGTACATGCGTCAGCCTGCGATTGGCGTACTAACGCTTATAAATTCCCTCCGTGGTTAGGTTCTAATGTAGAATATAACCACTCACTGACAAGATACCTCAGAACATAATCCCGCTAGACAAACCCATTCACGGACAAAACCCCTCACCTTTTTAAAGATAGAATATGTGATAGGACAACTCTTCGCATTTGAATCCGGCTCTTTATGTGTGAAATTGTTTGTGAGACACAAAGTCAATACATTTTGTGAGTAGATTTGAGTTCATGTTTGAGAATGGTTGCAGACTAATTAGGATTTAAAATGGCTGTTTGAACTACACATTTCAGGGATACTCTTAGCATATTTATGAGCTTGTATCTGGTTCCAATGAATAAAGAGGTAAGTTATTTTAGAAAGTTATATATGCACAAAGAAATGTACTTGCTTTGAAATGGTTTCTAAGAGTAGATTTTAGATATAGCAAGTTTGTAGATCATCTTGTAGTCAATTAGCTATCTCATTATTATTTCTCTTATTCAATACATATGAAGTAAAGGTAAATAAAAGGTATGTTCTTATATAGCGCGGTATCCGGTCCATAGGACTGCTCAAAGCGCTTTACACTTCACCCCCTGGCAGACCTGTTCATTCCAAGGCCATCTCAACTTCTTTGGGAAGTATTAAGCCACGCTGCAATTGCTGCACGAAGGCTATTCGTTCACATATCCACCACTGTCTGTATTGCCAGGTACTCATTTATACAGCTGAGTGAACTGTGGCAACGTGGGGTGATCAAACTTGGTTCGAAGCGACCGCAGTGGGATTTGAAACCGGGTTCTCTCGATTGAGAGTCCGGCCTTCTAACCGGTATGCTATCGTGCCCCAGTACCAATATGTATGTGACTGAATACTTTTAAATAAATAATTGCAGAAAAACGATATTGTTGCACTATTGTTAAAGTCAAAATAATAATGATAGTGAGGTGTAATGTCCGTGAAGGCTTTTGTCTAGAGGGGGTATGTCCGTGGGGGGGGCTTCGCAATAGTGATAATTAATGATAAATGATTAATTAGTTATACACCCAAATATTTGGAATTTTCCGGGTTGGTGTTTTGCCAAGTAATCGCTACGTCGACAAGCAGTTGAAAAACTGTAGCTAATGCCATGGTCCACAACTCATCGAAACTGGAGTCATGAACCGATTCGAAAATTAGAATTAATCGTGGCAACTAATGTTGTGTAATGTGCGTTGACACAGACGCATAAATGCGCGATTTGCAACAAAAGTTTAACAATGTACGCCTAGCATAATACAGTTATTAACAGACGTGGAAAATGTGTTTGATCTACAACAGCCAAACTGTTATCTTCCTGGTGGTGGTGTTATCGCTGTAATTGTTGGCGCTTTGCCAGGTAATTTATTGTGTCGACAAAAGGTGAACAATTGCAGCTTTATATTCCCGATTACATTTAATATACGTGGGAAGTGTACAACAGCCAAAGTAACACACAGTAATTACCGGTTGCAATTCAGACAGTCAATATGTTATCCAAATCCGCACGTTATGGCATGAATTGGCTCTATTTGGTTCATACGCGACTCACTTCTGCCTGCTCGCCATCCGTTCACGCCGCAATTCCGACTTACACAGCATGCGTCAGTTTTACATGTGTATAACTTTTTACGTACAAAAAATCAATTCCATTGTTCTAATATTACTATACTAATTGGCGAATGGAAACATAAATAGTGCATAAATATATTGACGGGTTTATTGTTGTTAGTGTGCATTAACATAAAATAATTGGTGGCGATAGGGGGTCTTTGTAAATGCAGTAGGTTGAATGGCTACCGCTTGGGGTAAAAAAAACCGTACCTCTGGTAATAAGCGTCTTATTAAAAAGGGCATCACACAAAGATACACACAACTGGGGATACATAGGCATATTCAGAGGGGGTTGGGCCATTCCCCCCTTTGGCTTGTATTGTTTTAATTTTGTTTCTCGTATTTTCCGTTGCGCGGCTACATTGTAGCATGGGTGAATAGGTTTCACCCCCAGATCTTTGGCGACATCCTAGATACGCCACTGGGGATATGTTTACATGTGCACACATTGGGCAATACACCGTGTGTTGATAATCGGTAGCTGCTCTCCGAGGTGTAATCTTATAATAGGGTGTTCATTGTAGCACAATAATCGTTTTACCTTGATGTGGCATTAATACATTATCTCGATAAATGACATCCAACGTGATTGGCTGTGTGTAGCCTCGGTAGAAGCACAGTGTATGCATTGGCTTATAATTACTTTACTATCAGTTTGCAAGCAAAATCCTTATAGTCTAAGTTCACCTTATAGCAAAAACACCATCAAAACCTCAGTAGGCCACAGGCCAAAGTCAACATCAATGCCGTTAAAATAGTATTGATTCTAAACGTTTTACAGGTACTGTTATAACACATGTTGACATTTCTTGAAAAGATTGACGTTCCAGTTTCCTTGAATGTTATATTTGACATGACAATTATCTCTCACGAAGCTGGTTTTTTTATTATTTTTATTATTGACATTATTACAAAATGGCTTCGTGTTGTTACAAAATGGGTACCTCGATTCCCTTTACCCAATGGGCTTTCTGTTATTAGGGGAAAGTCCCTAACGCGCACTCCCTCCCTAAAGCGCCCCATCCCTACCCTAGCCGATTGAACCAGCATAATGCAGGCATTGCTTGTCACATTCGATAGATGTCGCTATTTGACGCATATGCAGAAAAAAATTGGCACATTCGCGATTGCCTTGACACGACACAACGTTCGGTGAGTTTTATGACACGTTTTACCTTAATTTGTGCATTTAGTGGAAGGCTTTTCAGTGCGCCAAGTAATAATGATTACTGCCTACGATGACACTGTCAATAGTTTAATTGTATAACCGAGCCATACGCGAATACCATGAATTTCATTTACAAATACAATTTTGCAAATGGCCGATTTAGCGTCACTAACAGTTTTCCACAAAGCGCACCTCCCCCATGTCCCCAAACCGCACCGCAGCAAAACTCATATAATTGGAGGTGCAGTTTGGGAACATTAAACTTTTTCGTGTATATCATAAATTTCTTTATTCAGTATGAAAATATAATGTATTTATCGCGTTCAAGAAACAACCAATTTACTTACAATTTTCTTGCCGATTCAGATAGCATATTACGATGATTGATTGTAATTTTCTAAAAATTTAAACTATGCAACCACTGTTTATTCCAGATGGGACGTAATCAACAACAGCGGAACTATGGAGAGGCAGGTTTACAGGAGGCCCTCTTTGCTCTTCAACATGGCGAATCATATAGAAGCGTTGAACGGCAATACGGAATCCCCAGGCGAACTCTTCAAAGACACCATAAAGGCCAGGTAATTTTTATGTAATTTATAAAAACAGTTCTGAAAATTAGATTTTCATAATTCAGTAGTCATAATTATACTAATTATTACCATCGCAATAAAATGGGTTGCAACTCGGTCAATGTTTGATGCATTCGAATAATGTTACAAGAAATAAAAAAACACCACGCATCTTAATTTCAATTGCAATGGTGTAGCACTACCGTATTACTGTGTTGTTTCAAACTTTATGAAAAGGCTTGTGTAAAGTTATCCATACAAATTCGGCTGTGTCGTACAGGTTCGAGCGCCAGGTCGGCAACTTCTAGGGAGATTTCGCCAGATTCTAAACACCGACATTAAAGATATTATCGTCAACCATGCATTTGACATGCAGCAAAGGTTCTACGGGTTAACAACCTCCGAACTCCGACAAATGGCCTTCCAAGTGGCTGAGTACAAAGGCGTCGCACACCCCTTTGCTCACACCACAAAGATGGCTGGTCGATACTGGCTAGCTGGATTTCTTGCCAGAAACAGAACACTCTCAATTAGGGAACCGGAAGCGAGTAGTATAAATCGGGCAGTGGGATTTAATAAGGCACAAGTCGATAATTTTTTCGAGATATGGAGATCGCTTCTGGAGAGCTTTGGGCCATTAGATGGTGACAGAATGTGGAACATGGACGAGAGCGACCCCAACGAATGAAGAGTACAGGTGTATATATTGCAGTGAGCTCTATACCACGCCACCAACAGAAGATTGGCTGCAATGTCCATTGTGCCGCCAATGGTACCATGAAAAGTGTGGGAACGAGAAATCCGCATGCGACCTTTGCATGCAGTAGTTGCAGAATGGTTGACTGTAGACTATCAGTGTAGGTTAACAATCAACAATTTGTCAGTGGTGGCTAGAGTATAGATCTAATAGTAATTGGTTTTATGTTCTATATATCGTACGATAATCTAATTATAATTGTTGACATAAATGGAATCAACAGAAGTTACCACTCCTTAATGTCATCTGTAATTGTTTTACCAGCATGCAACAATAAACGTTTAGCCTAGTGTACATTTTAGTTGGATTCTCTATGTGATTGACAGCATTTGGTGACCATTACACAGGAGGTGCGTTTTGGGGAGAGGAGGTGGGGCCCATTGGGGGCACGCGTTCCCAAAGCGCCCCATTTAAAAACATTTTACTTTATGCAATATTGTTTTCTTATATAACAATTATTACGTTTACAGTATATATAATGATGTATTAATGTATCCGCGTCGAATAGTGCAAATAAATCGATTTTGTGACAAATACATTTCAAAATAATAGCAGATAAAATTGGGTACATATTACAAAAGTTATTGCAAAATAATTTTTTTTAAGAGAATATAATTTAATGCGGTCATCGGGAGACATTTGTGCGGTTACCTGGATATATTTCACTGTCGGAATACGTAAGTCTCCCCATAGTTATTGGACATTATTTAACAGAGCGCACTTAGATTTTTATTTCAACCCGCTAATGCATAAGGAATATTTTCTACCGACTTAACGTTGCTTAATCAATTGTTTTTTGCTAGTCTCATTTCAAATTCAGTTTGCGAAAAGCCAAACCTAGTATCAACTACAACATGCCAGCTCGTTTGTGCAACTGTGCTGCGGATGTTACATAAACTATTCACACACTACATATTTGGACACAAATGAACTGGATTTGCGATAGCCTAAATCAGTTAAGGAAGCAGTTTTAACACTAACATTGAGTGAGTTCCACAGAGTCGGTGCAGCAACTGAAAAAGCTCTAGTTCCGACATGTGTCTTAAAACAAGAGATGATCGAAGCTGTCTGGGCTGTCTTGCAGGAGTGAGCAGTGAATGTAAATATGCTGGTTGCTTGGATGAAAATGCTTGATAGGTAATTGTACATATTTTAATAAATAATGCGATATCGGACATGGAGCCAATGCAATCATTTAAGAAGTGGTAATGAGTGAGAGAAACGAGGAGACGGGGTAACTACCCTTGCCAAACAATTTTGCACATGTTGAAGTTTGAAGATGTCTTTGAGAGCAATATTATGATAAAGGGAATTGCAATAATCAAGTTTACTGCTAACTAGAGCAATTGAAATAATTTTGGCGACAGCAAACAACATATACCGACGAATACGACGAAGGTCACGATTATGATGAAAATAGCAACGACAAATTTGTGAAATATGTTGTCTAAAATGTTTATTATTATCACAGGTGACTGACTCCTACATTCCGTGCTAAGACGGTCGGTGTAGCTCAGCATGTGTTGGGAAAAAACAGTCAACTTTACCACGCTGTTTTTGTGTACCAATAATAAGAAACATATGTTTTATTTGCTGTTAGTCATCCAGTGGAATACATTCTGGAGACAATCCCTGAGTTGGTTTATGGAAAGATTTGTATACGGAGTAGCCAATGAAAGGTAAATCTGTATATCATCTGCACATATGTGGTGGTCCAGGTTATGGGTTTGAATAACTGAGTTGAGTGGAGTAGTGTAGAGAGTAAAAAGTAATGGCCCAAGAACTGAACCCCGAGGAACACCACATGAGGTGGGTAGGGCCGCTGAAAAGCAATTAGTTAATTGGTATCTATGAGTTAAATATGATGAAAACCAGCTCAGGGCTGTGTCAGATATGTCATACCACATAGACAAGCGTGTAATGAGTATGTTATGGTCAATAGTATCAAAAGCAGCAGATAAATAAAGCAAGTTAAGCGTTGTTGCTTTACCTTTGTCCATATTTCGAGAGACGTCATTTTGTACTTTTAAAAGAGCAGTCTCTCTAGAATGAAACTGTGAGCTGATTGCAATACATTATACATGCAATTTGACTCAATGTGAAACCTTAGATGGCTTGCTACAACTTTTTCCAGTACCTTGGAAATAAAGCTTAGATTCGAAATAGGTCTATAACTGTTTAGGTTTTCTTTAGGCAAAGTTGACTTCTTAAGAAGTGGGTTGACTTCCGCTTGTTTAAAATCGTCAGGAGACAAGCCAGAGCACAGTGATGCATCTGCTATATTTGTTATTGGGTAAAGTAATGTGTCAATACATGGTTTCAGCAATGTAGTCGGTAATGGATCAAGATCACAGGACTTATTTGGGGAATACATGATTATTTTTCTTACTTCATTAATTGTAGCAGCTATAAAAGAAGCAAGAAAAGAATTTACTTGCGGAGAGTCCACTTGTACAGGATTTAAAGTATGATCTGGAAAAGCAGACCGGATCAGACTAATTTTGTTCTTGAAATGACCGGAGAACGAGTCACACACAGACTTGACTGAGACATGACTAGGTACAGTCGGAGCACGCACTCTGTAAAAAAAAATTATTTATGCAATTCCGTAGCTGACGTGGATTTTCAGCGTTATTTGAGACCATATTTGTATAATGATCCGATTTGGTTTTAGTCATTTGTGTGTTGCAGTAGTGGCACTGTTTTGAATAATGTGACCTATCCAAATGGCAGCGTGATTTGCGCCTATTCGTTCAAGATAACGACGACGCCTTTTAGATTGTAACATTTCAGGAGTCATCCATGGAGCTGGTGGTTTTTGTGACACAGATTTGGTGGTTGTCGGGACGTGTTTAATAAATAAAGCCTTGGGTACATGATATTATTGTTTACCCTTATATATGGGAATGTAAGACATATTGTATTTTAATTGTATTAGTGTTCTGGAAAATTAACATCAACAATAAGCCATCAGAAAATTTTAGCATCTGGATACTGTCACCTGTTGAGTGAGTTATCACGAGGTCACGCCAGTGGCCATGAATGTGTGTAGAGAAAGTCATATGTTGTTTTAAGTTAAATGAGGTTAGGATATCATCAAAGGTAATGGCTGCTGCCGTACGTTTATCCAACTGAAGATTAAAATCACAAAAAATGTAAAATTCAGAATGTAGAATTGCAAAATTTTACGGCAAATCCTTAAATTCTTCCCAAAGTTGGCTGGCAGTCCATTAGGTTGATACATACATATACAATATGCCGAGAAAGAAGAATCTGAAATCTCAACTCATGTGGATGCAACAGTAGAGTAATTAGGGATTAAACGTAAATTTACTTTAAAATGGCCCAATAAAAAAACCAACACCACCACCTCTTCCAACTGAACGTGGCCGACCATGAAAAGTATAACCAAATGGCGAAATATAAGCTATGCAAGCAGCAGTGTCATGTTTTTTTAGCCAAGTTTCAGTGATAGTAAGAATATCTATCATTTTCGAAAATAATAAGTCACTAAGTGATGCCGTCTTACCCCGAACCGATCGGACGTTTGTGGTGGCAAACCTCGTGTTGCGACTGATGGCATGCCCAGGATTGATACTAACGTCTCCTGCAGGAGAAGTACTACGGCTAATTTAAATGTTGGCCTAGAGCAAGGGATTGGAAGTAACTTCCGGTTAAAACAAACCATGTAAAATGGAAAACGAAGGATGCACTCTCATTTATTGGGGATATATGGAAGATTCTATAGCTTGAAAGACAGACAAAGCACTGCATAAGGATGCCGACGTGATAGTTTGTTTCCCGTGGGCAAGAATAGGGCATATAACAGCAAAGGTGGAGAAAGCTCTTGATCCTAGCAATGGAGATCGATTCTGGTGGACGTGGACACAAATAATAAGGAAGGTACCACAGCCATTGTTTCAGAAATACAGTCAGTTAGCCAGGACGCTAAAGTAGGCACGGGTTGGGCAAATAATTGTCAGGGATTTTACCAGTGATGGGAGGCAGGAATATCGAAATTGCAGGATGATGGCGATTAACACATTAGTTCACCACCTATATGGGGAGGAGAAGGTTGGATTCTTAGATGTGTGGGGTTGCTTTGTAGTTAGGGCAGATATATTTATGAGGCCCGGGGATGGGCTACATCTAAACGGTAAGGGACGACAGTTGTGTAGACGAACTGTTAAGAACAGTTGAGAGTAGCACTATTTAAAAGCTCACCCTAAATTGAAATGATGACCTTTTTTAAGTTTACGGTGAAGTAGATTCACAATGATCGACTGTTATAACTGGGGCCCAACTTCAGCCCATTTCGTGGGCCCGTCCTGACCTGAAAGTTCACATAATGTATGATGAATAACTGACCTGTGCCGTTACTGTGATGTGTGCGACGCCTTTGAGATGAGTCGTTCCTTCGTAGTTGTAAGTGTACTCGGTGCCCGACTGGAACCACACCGTCTTCTGGGCCTCTACACCGAGACCGCTCACCCAGACATGGAGGAACACGTAGAGGCAGAACCTCAACGTCAAGGCGTCTTGCATCGTTACCGAGTCCCTTGCAAATCTAGCAACGACCCGCTAGCCAATTTCTGACTCTATTCCCCACACACAGACAGAGAAAACAGCCGCGTCTCAGCCGTTATTTTCACGCTCCAGTAGATCAACATCGTCGCGCTCCAGAAATTCCTGGTTGTGACGCGTTGAACTGAAAAACGCCCGCCGACATAACCGCTACTGCTCCTTTATTTTTATTAGGAATTTACTTGCAAAACTTCACTGAATTCCTTTAAAGTCAGCATTGAAAACACGCATATTTCCTGCGGCATATGTATTATTCACTGCCAACACTTTCTACCATTTTATGTTTTATTTTCGTTTATTTATTTGTCTAATACTTTTACCTTAACTTATTGATGGGTACATTTATCTTAATCTATTTATCATAATATTTTGTTTAACTTAATTTATTTTATATATATTATATATATATATATATATATATATATATATATATATATATATATATATATATATATATATATATATATATATATATATATATATATATATATATATATATATATATATATATATATATATATATATATATATATATATATATATATATATGTCATTTTCATTTTATATATGATATGTTCATTTATCTTAGTTTACTTATTATAATATTTTTTAACCTAATTTATTTTATAATATTATGAAATTATATGTCATTTTAAGTACGATATAACAAGTATTGTTTTTGTTGCAACGTATTATTTAATTATTTTTTCTGTATATTTGAATAAGGTGCTGTGAAGTGCATTGGATGTGGCGCTATATAAAATAATACTAATAATAATAATAATTATTATTATTATTCCGGATCGAGATAAAAATCAACATTTCAGGAGCAAAAACTATCATGGTGCCCCACACGGTGATAATTTGTGTGAGTGCTCTAATAACTCGGTGTTCAGTGTAAGCAGCCTGTATAGCACGTTTCCTTTACCAGGAGGCCATTATACCGAGTTTTTGATAAAACCACAACTGACAAGTGTCTATTGTATATGTATATAATTAATGAATGACAACAGCTAAAGTAATTACGGTGCCTCTTAACAATAAACAATTAGACGATGCCAAAAAAATTCCACAGCGCGCTCGAATAAAACCACACACGAGATCAGTCTTACGAAGATACAATAGTGTAGTTGCATGTGGCAGTAATAAATTATTTCGTGGATTGGCATTTAACTTTATCGTCTGTGTGAGCTTAATCTACACTGCGAAGTTTCAACAGAAATACAATTTATTCATAGAGTTCATTGTTCGATGCAAGCTTTGGTAAACAGTAATATCTAAAATAGAATGGAAATTTAGTCTGGTCGCGCTACCGACTCTGACTCTGAACGAGTCATAACTGGCCCTGGCAGGGAATATTGTCTACTGAGAACGTCACCGTATATATACACGTAGACGCGTGTCACCGGCGACGTTCTCAGTAGACACCATTCCTGCCGTATATATATATATATATATATATATATATATATATATATATATATATATATATATATATATATATATATATATATATATATATATATATATATATATATATATATATATATATATTGACTACAGAACGTTGTTGATTTATGTTATTTTTATTAGGTAGAAGAGACCAAAAAAATTTACTCTCTCTTCCAAAAGACACGGGCAAAGTTGTGTGAACGAAATTGCCCAAGTTTCGAAACGGCAGTAGGTGGATTCGAACCCCGGTCCTCTTGACTTTTGACTGACAGTCCGCTCTCCCTCCCTCCTCCTTCCCTCCCTCCCTCCCTCCCTACCCCCTCCCCCTCCCCCTCCTCCTCCCTCCCTCCCTCCCCCTCCCTCCAACAACTACATCAATATACGACGAGTTGTGTTTTCATAATTATGCACTCGTAACAGTTGTTAAAAAGACATGCAATGTGCGTAAATGGTAGTCAATGACTCCTGCTGCTTCCGATGTGTACTGTGCATTGCATGTATAGCACAAGTCGAGGGAATTCTTCTTAAAAACACCGTAAAAATCGCCCCCCCCCCATACCTTGCCTCTGATCAAACAAACAGTTCTGTTGCTATACAAGGTTCAGCCTGTGTAAGGGGAAAAATATACTTGAAAAACTGCACGAGCATAAAGCCTCTCGTCTGCTATACTGCAATTGAAATGCATTGCACAATAGTGGGTGATAGCACTGTCAAATGTATAACTGACAGTAAAACATTGCCACATTCAGCTACTGTTAACTGCAGTATTTTAAGCAGACTGATCTCGCGTGTGGCTTTGTGCGATTGCGCTGTAAAATTTGATAGGCATCGTCTCGTTGCTTATTGCTAAGAGGCACCGTAATTAAGACAACTGTTATCTGATTGTCGTTCCGTGGTGGAGGATTCTTTAATTCAGTCACACGCTGGACCCTTGCCAACGGTCTACTTGTTTGTTCTCTATCAATACCTCGGTATAATAGCTGCCTGGTACACGATACACATATGTTATGGTGGCTAGTTACATTGAACATCACGTTATTAAGTACTCATGAGTCGCAGATATAAATCATCACTACGCGGGACAAAAGCCATTATGTGCACACGTCAGAAAATCCCCTTTGTGTTTAAATGTGCAGATCACTGTGTTCTTATCCCATGTCACTGGTGATGTGAAATTAGTAGTGCCTGCTCGACGGTACAATTATACAACCGTACCGAGCGGTCTGCGGTATCAAATCGTATCAGTGGGTTACGGTGGACCACGAAGTTTGGGAACATTTATTATGCAATACATTGGTAGTTTGGTTGTACAGACTCTGCAGACAGACAGACAGACAGACAAAATCGTTTATTTATCCATTTGTACATAGTATTACAGTAACTGTAATTCCTATTAATTAATATATTTAGTACAACGTGGATTTGGGAGACTCCTATTAAGACTAAAGAAGTCGCTCTCATAGGAGCCACCTTGGTACGTTTTCATTGAATTTATTGTATATTTCCGCTTGTGTAGATTAACGTTAACACGTACAGCTAGATTAATTATTTGTTATTGACCATGCGTGCTAGTGTAGCAGTTAACTTCGGTGCATATGCATACATAGCTTTTTATAATAATTTTTTTAGCATAAGATATATATCCCTGTAAGCTGTGTGTGGTCACCTTGTCTTTTAATATGTCTGGAGTATTGTTGATGATATGTGGTAAATTATATTTCAGACACTTTTTTTGCAAATTCGTGTTGTGTTTTAAATGTGTGTATTTTGTTGTGTTTACGCGTGAAATGATTATGTATGTGTGTATTCTGGTTTATCGGCCAGCTTTGTAAGTATGCTGGTAATTGTTTGTGTATGAATTTATAATAAAATCGTAGTATCTGTACTTTAAGTAAGTCTTCAACCTTTAGAACAGAGAGGCTTTTAAATAATGGTTCCGTATGTGAGTTATATTTGGTTACAGATATTATTCTAATTGCTTTCTTCTGTAATTTTATTATCCTATTACACTGATAGCCCCAAATCATTAGGCAGTAATTTATGTGGGTAATATTAATGAATTATACAGTATAATTCTGATACTTTTGGTAAGACATGCTTCAATTTGTTTATAATTCCGATTGTCCTAGAACACTTATTTGCTATTTTCTCAATGTGTTTATTCCAATTTAAATGTGTGTCTAATATTAAACCTAAGAAGTTGAAATGTTGGACTCTTTCAATGTTTACACCATCTATTGTTAGTGTTGGTACTGTTACCTTTTTGTTTGGCATTTGAAAAATCATATATTTAGTTTTGTTGATATTTAATGTTAATTTATTTAATTTTAACCATTCTGCTATGTTGTGTAGTTCTGTATTTATCATATGTTCAGTATTTGGATTATTTGTACCATTTGTAAAAGACCCGAGCGTACTTACTAGAGAAGTATCATCGGCATATGTAATGAATTTAAAGACATTACTGGCTTGTGAGAAATCGTTAATATATATAATGAATAACAGAGGACCTAGTATTGAGCCTTGTGGGACTCCCGTGTTTATAGGTAAGACATTTGATTTTATGTCATCAATTTTTACAAATTGCTCACGGTTTGTTAAGTAACTCTTTAGTAATTGTAATGCTGATGGTTCCAACCCATAATGTTCTAATTTTTTTAAGAGGATTGTGTGGTCAAGTGTATCAAATGCTTTCGATAAATCAAGAAATATACTGATGGGTAATTGGTTGTTATCCAAGTGTGTAGTGATCCTATCGACTATTTCTAGAGCTGCATATTCAGTTGAATGGTGGGGTCTGAATCCATATTGACTATCAGACAGTAGTTTTGTATTAGTAAAATACATGAGTAATTGGTTATTCATAATTCTTTCCAATACTTTTGAAATAACAGGCAAAAGGGATATTGGTCTATAATTTGTGAATAATGTGGGATCATTTTTCTTAAATATAGGAATAACTTTTGCTACTTTAAGTTTGTCAGGAAATTGTCCTGTGTTCAGCACTTGATTTATTAATAATGTTAAAGGTTTCACTATGTCTGGTTCAATAAGTTTTAATAATTTGCTGGATATTCCATCACAACCATAGCTATTTTTATTTGGAAGGTTATTGATTATTTGTGATACGGATTCCTCTTGTATTTCTGTGAATCTGAAACCATTTGTATTCTTGTTTTTGAGAAATTTAGTGATATTGTTTGCAGTTGTACATTGTATGTTTTCCGCAAGATTATGGCCTGTTTCCGTAAAGATATGATTAAATTCATTAGCTATGTCAATCTTATTAGTATATGTCTTGTTATTTTGTTTAAAATATGTTGGAAATTGCGTACTAGATTTGTGTCTTGATATAATTTCATTAATTGCTTTCCATGTATTTGCTGCATTAAATTTGTATTTGTCGAAAAGTTGTACATAGTGTAATCTCTTTGCTTCACGAATGTTCTTCTTAAGTATTACGTTGTATGTTTTTAGATTAGTGCAACGTGTGGTATATTGTGCACAATCAGGATCTAACATCTTCAGTTGTTTGTATAATTTATCTCTATATTTAATTGATCTTAATATACCTTTCGTTATCCAGTTTGATTTTTTATGCCTGTATTTGTGGAATTTGACAACTTTGGTTTGTATGTGTTTATTTTTAGTCGTTTCTATTATTTTATCTATAAGGTTATAATTGGAATCTGTATCAGCATTAGGACTCTTATCCATTTTGCTATAAATGTCTGCTGCATGAATGTCATGTTTAACTTTTAATAAGGCTTCATTAGTTTCCATGTGTATCTTAGTTGTTTTAGGATTTAATTGTTTGTTTTGTGTTGTGTCCATAAAGATAAAATAGGGTTGGTGATCTGAGAATTGTTTTATGAGTATACCTGCTCTCCTCTCTAGAATTGTTTTTGTTAATTTACAGAAAAGATTATCTATTAGTGTACCGTGTTTTTCTGAAAATCTAGTTGGTAGTGTAATTTGGGGATACATACTATGTGATGTAAGAAGATCAAAGAAATCACTGATCAGTTCATCTTCATTTAACTTTAGCAGGTTTATGTTATAATCACCGGCAAAGATTACATTGTGTTGTATTTGGTCTAGGGATGATAGCAGTAGTGAAAATTCTGTTATAAACTGTTTCAGGTTATCAATTAGATTCCTTGGAGGCCTGTAAATATTTCCTATTATTGCTGGTTTGGTCAAACCACCTTCACTTACTTTAATAATAAGCCCTTCCCAAAGTTCATAGTTGTTTAGATTTTGAATCACTTCGTATGTATATTTTGAGTCAACGTATATGATTAGTCCTCCCTTTTTACTGGATGTTTTTCCCTGTGTAATACAATTGTATCCTTCCAGCTGTATGTGTGAGAAATCATCATTTTTAGATATACAACTCTCTTGTAGGCATATAACACTAAGTTGAATATTTTCAGTTTTTAATTCCTCTACGAATGCCTCTAATTCGCTAAATTTGGCATTAATAGATTGTATATTAGAGCTTATTATGCTGAAGCAATTTTTGTTCTTTTTACACAAAGCATCAAATGCATCCGAATCAAAATATGAGGATAGACGTATGGGTTTTAATTCATTTAATTCATTAGTCTGATTTGTATTATCATCTATGATATTATTTAAAAGGTTGTTCTGTAAGCCACCCAAATACTGTAGAAATGATTCATCCGATGTCATTTAGTGTTCATAGTTTGCTTATGTGAACTGTGCAGCATGATATGCGTCAGGTGATTTCTTGATACATTATATCTTGTATACCTCATATGCATCATTTAAAAATGTTTCATGTTGATTGTGCGTATGTTTGTATGTGTTGTAGCGTGATAATGTTATGCTCTTGTGGATGTTATTCGAATTTGATGTTATGTATTCTGCACCAACGAAGATGCATACATGAGTAAACATAATAATAAACGTTGTCTGTGTAACAATTGTTGTGAAAGAAAAAATGAGTATTTCAAAATTAAGTATGAAAAAAAAAACATCATAGACATCGATCGAACTAACTGTTCGGGGAGTATTAAAATTTAAAAGAATAAGGAGAGATCCTGTTCAAGCCAGAATACATTAATAATATAATGTGTTATAACTAATATGCTGCAATCTCTGGCTCGATAATCATTATTTCATATGTCACTTAGAATGTTCAGAGGCACAGTAGTAGCAACTTTGAATGTTCAAGAATGTTTCAGAATAATGTTCGGAGCCGTTTAATATATATTTAAGTCTTTAGTCCACATAATGCCACTACACAAAATGTTGGCAGTATGCACTAGTGGTGTTACCTGTGGCTTCTGTCCACGCGATCGGTCTACGAGAAGGTGTAGGTGTTCAGTGTACAGTGAACAAGGAATGTTCAGATCCATTTAATACATGTCCAAGTCTTTTGCAGAGTGGATTTCTTTGATCATTCCGGTGTTTGTCTTTACGAGAACTCTTCCTGTATATGTCCAACAATCGTTGATTTTGTTTTCTTTTTTGAGTGATCTAGCTTTATATGCTAGTGCTGCCCTCTTCGATGTCAGATCTTCGTTGATATATACTTGTTCGTCTCGATGGTGCGGATTGTGGTTCTTCAGTTTGGTTCGTGACCGATACACGTCGTCTCTTACCGCCTCGCTACGAAAGCGCACTATGATCGTGCGTCTATGGGGGCGATCACGATTGTCAGTCTTCTGGCCGATGCGATGGCTTCTTTCCAGATCGGAAGCGCCTAAGTTGTCAATTCCCATCTTCTTAATTGTTGTAATCACTAGATCGTTCGTTACCTCGTTTGTAGTTTCTGGGATGCCGGAGATGCGGAGGTTAGGACGTGGCGTGTACTGTTCGCGTCTGTCTGCCTCCACCTCCAAGGTTTCCACCTTCTCCTCCAGTGTGCGTATTTTTGTGGTCAGGGCGGCAGTCACTCTCTCCATGCATGCCATTTCCTTGTATGAATTCGTGTGTGACAGACATTTTCATGTATCCCTGTGTATGGACAAGCGTGTGACATACATTCTAAAATGCCCCAGTGTACACTCAGGTGTATATGTAACATACATTCTCAGCTCCTCCTTGTAAGGCAGTGTGTGTGTGTGTGTGTGTGTGTGTGTGTGTGTGTGTGTGTGTGTGTGTGTGTGTGTGTGTGTGTGTGTGTGTGTGTGTGTGTGTGTGTGTGTGTGTGTGTGTGTGTGTGTTTGTGTTTGTGTTTGTGTTTGTGTTTGTGTGTGTGTGTGTGTGCGTGCGTGCGTGCGTGCGTGCGTGCGTGCGTGCGTGCGTGCGTGCGTGCGTGCGTGCGTGCGTGCGTGCGTGCGTGCGTGTGTGTGAGTAATAATTTGCGATGCTTTTTTCAAATAAAAATAGCGTAGTTTAAGAAAATGAGTGAACTGTAGTTTAAGAAATTGAGTGAACTGTAGTTTAATAAATTTAGTGAACTGTAGTTTAAGAAACCAAGCGAACTGTAGTTTAAGAAATTGAGTGAACTGTAGTTTAAGAAACAGAGTGAATTCCAATGGAAGAAACCTAGTGAACTCCTGTGGAAGAAACCGTGTGACCTCCAATGGAAGACACGTGTGTAGCATACATGGCAACTACGTTACCATCTGTTTTGTAGCACCACTTGTACGTGACGTTTGTAGACAAATGAATATGGGTGTCCCAAGACTTCGTTTAGAGTTTCCTTAGCAATTAGATTTTTTCGCTCGTCACGTTTTAAATATATCTCGCAAATCGTTGAACTTATCCGAATATGACACGTTAGCGCGTTCATACAAATTATTTTTATTTAGCTTCAGTGAAATCACCCAATTGCTTTATAACAAAAGTGGGTATTCTTTTTAAACTGGTAGCATTAAGCATCGATGATGAAACATCATAGGGTGATTATATATAACCACATGGTTGCCTCTTGTTACAATGCAAAACCTCAATGTAATGTTGAGGTCGGTGAACACACTTTATGGAATTCATGCAATGCAGTATCTTGACGTTGTACACAAAATATAGAGCATTGAAATGTTTCATGGTATGGTATTTATTAATACCCAACAAGCTTACACCCGTCCATGTAACAAAAGGGGTGAAACCACATTTGATTTTTCAAATAGGCTGCCATTATCACGTTTGTTTTTTAGGATTCTTGCAAAATGTTTCCTACAATTTTCTGCAACATTTCACAGCACAGTTATACTGTGTGTAATTCGATAAAATCAAATACTTTTCAGAAAAACGCACCCAAAGGAGATACCCTCAATTTTTTACCCAGCCAGGGCAAAATGGATGATTTAGAAATGTTGGAAGGTTGCCATCAAAGCGATGTGAGAATACTCGGAACAAAATCACACGTTAAACTACCGCAACAACAGCTATTTATAGTTATGTTCTACCTGTCAGACAAAGACGGACACAGTGTGCGAATTTGAGTGTTGAACCACTCTTTGGTTTTTGCTGGCCAAATGCTACATTTACGATCCATCCTGCAAAACAGCCCAGTCAGTTTCGATCATCTAATTCTAATCTACTTTTTGTTCCCAATGTTAAGACAAATGTCGAAACTAGAGCTTTTTCAATTGCTGCAAAGACTCTGTGGAACTTATTCCCTGTCAGTGC
The DNA here is from genome assembly GCA_033239005.1 of Lamellibrachia satsuma. Taxonomy (NCBI): domain Eukaryota; kingdom Metazoa; phylum Annelida; class Polychaeta; order Sabellida; family Siboglinidae; genus Lamellibrachia; species Lamellibrachia satsuma. The sequence continues at coordinate 10,630,442 of BSQZ01000016.1, read as the reverse complement.
TAAACCTGTAGGAAACAGCAACATTTCACCGTAAACTAAAAACCCACCTGTTTAAAGCTGCTTATCCCCCATAGCTCCCCAGCGTACCAATCCAATTGTTTACAACTGGAACTGCTTATCAATTATGAACTGCTTAACCCCTTTTGTTTTGGTGTGCTGCCGAGCTTGGGTCTCTCGAAGGTTTTAGCGCAATAGAAGTATTTTATATATTATTATATTTTTATTATTACCCACATAAAGAGTCCCTAGGATAGTGACAATTGCGCGTTATGAGTGAATTTTAATCATCGTCAATGGGTAGAACAGAGGCCACTGGTGCAAGGAGGGGAAGGAACACGGAACAAGGAACACAGAACAAGGAACACAGAACAAGGAACACGGAACAAGGAACACGGAACACGGAACACGGAACACAGAACAAGGAACACAGAACAAGGAACTCAGAACAAGGAACACAGAACAAGGAACACAGAAAAATAGGCGAGTGGATGTTGGCGCTTGGGAGGAGACACTGCCAGACTGCCCCCCAAAGACATAATATATAGATAGTGGGGTCACCATCTGAGGTCAGACCACAGTGCAATATTGCATTGGTGGCCATGCTAACGTTTTGTCCTAATTTACGAAAACTGGATCATAACAAATTATTTTAAAATGTCACAACAACTGCCATCATCTCATTGACATGCTGACCAAGCTTTGTCACAATCACGTACTTCTAGCTCAACGGTTCTGGTATGTCTACAGTACTCGGTGTAATCACGTTAAAACATAAATAACTTGCTCCAACATGTGCCACATGGCATATTCGATTTAATTTCTCCGCGCAAGAGAGTGATGTGTTGAAACTAGAGTAACTGAACAGTGGTAGTCATGGATCGTGGCTCTTTATAAAAGTGGTCATAATTTATTGTGTGGATTTAGTAGAAACGTGTTCGGTGACAGCAACAACTTTCGGAGGCATATGTGTAATGTCATACTCTTCATACGTCGTCTGAAACACGTCTTACTAAAAAAAGACACCACACAAAGCCGTTTCGACTCAGTGGGGAATATGTTTACATGTGCACACATTGGGCAATACACCGTATGGTGATAATCGCTAACTGCTCTCCGAGGTGTAATCTTATAATGAGGTATTCATTGTAGCACAACAATCGTTTTACCAGGAGATAATTATACCGAACGAACAATAGTCCAGCCTGTGACTGAGTTATCGAGTCTTTGATCTTCCTCCAGCATGGAACGAAACTAATTACGATGTCTCTGGGTGATATGCAAGGAGGCGATGACTATCACATTTAATAGCGCTTTTGCACCGAACCACATGAGATTTGTCTGACTAAGATACCGGAATAACAATAACTTGATGGGGCATTAATACATTATCTCGATAACTGACATCCAACGTGATCGGTTGTATGCACATATTCGGTAGAAGAACAATGCATGCATTGGCCTATAATTATATAACCTTTGCCAAGCACGACCCGCTTCACCAGTGCGCCTGAGACTTGTACATTCTACATATTATGCTATTACGAGTGTACTCGCAATTGGCACTGAAGTATTAGAAGTATCAAAGTATCAAATTCCCGGCCGATGGGCCAACCATTTTCTGTCAACTTAGTTATCGCCGAAAAGTCCCCGAAACCTGACCATTGTCAATTTCTACCAAAAACATTTAAGGCATGTTTAAATGTTATTGCTGCACCCCCAAATAACTATGACTATATACATCCCTTAACACAACTGCAACAATTTTACACCGCTAATGATCGGATCTAAGAAAACAGTAATGTAATTTGGTTAACAAAGTGCTACAGATCGTCAAACCTTCAATCATATCCAATTCATAGTTTAAGGGACCTAAAATTGTAATTTACCGTAGATTCATTGAGTAGCATTATACCTGTCTATTTATATGTCTGCCTGACTGCCTGGCCTGCCTGCCTGTCTAGCGTGGCCTGGCATGCAGAGCAGAATTAAACTTAATGTCAGGCGTCAAAATTAGTGAACGCATCAACATTCTTCATCATGCTGACGACACCGCGTTGTTTGCAGAAAGCAAAGACGACTTGACCAACTGCTCAACGTAATAAGTGAAAGGGAAAAGGCTGACCTATTTTTTAACATTAAAAAGACCAAAGACGAACGATAAGATGGAAGAATTCTGGGAGACGATGCGTTGGTAGAGGTAATGAATCTTGCTTAATTTTCTTGGGTTCGGAAATTGAGACTTCTGGTGATTGCAATGGAGAAATCCAATTGGCTCTTTGTAGAACTGTACTGGCGATCTCGGGAAAGATCTAGAAGGATTAGGGTGTAACACCAAGCAGAGGGAAAGGAAACAAATCGACAGCTTTAAAATGTGGTGCTGCAGGAGGATACTACGAATCCCATGGTCGGCCAAGAGAGCAAACAAATCCCTTGATGAGTTCAATCAGGTTATCCAACCATAAATACAATGATCAATGACTCAACAAAGCCGACGATGGAAAAATGATAGCAGCAACACGAGACAAGATTGGTTGGAGACAGCTCATTATGGATGTCACTAGAAGTCGTACAACTTGGCAATAAATCACGCACGCACACACACACCATACATCACTCCGCCCCCCCCCTTCCTACCTTCCTCTTCCTCCGTTTTACGCCGACCGCTCTACGTAGCTTTCCATTGCCCCCCTCCCTCACTCCCCTCCCTCCAGAAAATACAACACGCAATGGCAAAATATTGCATAATAACAGTAATTTTATTTGAAATTAGTCTGTCAGATTAAATGGTAACCAACGTCATGCTAGGTGACATAATATAACTAATAAAAATTTGAATCACATAATTAATATCCAGAATATAAACTTCTTTCTACTGCATCTGAATTGAGTTTCGAGACTACACCTCATACATTACCCAATTGTATTACTAAAACCCCTGCTCATTTTTAATTGACAATAATTAAGGTATTAAAATGTGCTTACACATTTTGTACATTTCTGATGGACATATCCAAGATAATGACAGTAGAAATAGGCTACAAAGCATTACATATCAATTATGGCAATTATGCCTGTTATGAAGTGTCAACCATCACAGCACAACTTGTAAATAATACGTCAATCTGTGTGTTAACATGGAGCCAATCATATTCGTAACAATATGTGTAAAAAGGCGTCATACCAACCATTTTGGTCCATCCGGCTACGACATCCACCGTACAGTTAAATAGTTGATTGATATCGAACTACAATAGTTATTGATACCGTACTGTATTACCAAATCCTAGTGCTATATACTCTATCACATAATCCAATCACACTTGACACGCTGCCGTGTTACCAAATCCAGGTGTTACATATACTATATCCTGTACTCCAAAAGTTATTCGCGATTACAAGCAAGACATGAATAATGTAGTCGAGTCACTTACCAAATTACAACACGCATAATGTGTGGTTCAGAAAGAAACTGTTTCACTGGAATGATAACGTATGCACAACGACCCACTGTTAAAATTTTTTTCACCGTGACTGTTTTTGTCTGTTTGATTACACCTTATTTAGAGTTACTTCCGCATTTAATTTAGCTCATCGCTGAGTAAAATAATGCGTTACTTGTGTTAAAAGCATCAAAAGAATGTCAGTCGTTAGATCGGGTAACCTTCGAAAGTAAATAGCCCCCGTGCCGACACCTCGCCATTTTCCCGCAGAATATTTACTGGGCCAAGTCGACTTTTTTTATAGTTTGTCCAATGATTTCATTAATTGATATCATTGTCCTAATTTTAATACATATTTGTATGTGGGTTTTTAAACCAGAACAATGGTATTTCTATTAAGACTAAATAAAACATTAGCGCAAACGAAATGTATGTAGTATTGTATACTAGATAAAATCGGTTCATTTTTTTTCGTGAAATGTTTATAAAATCGAGAAGGAACTAAACATGTCATTACGGAGGCAACTTTAAATAGCACATACAATTCAGTGGTGTCTTATGAATCAGTGGCTACATTGATGACATGCATTCAAAAGTGTATTTGACAGTTGTGTTCAACAAAACTGTCCATCATACATTGTATTGTTCAGAATGTCCAGTCACGGCTTGTCCAGGTGTGTTCACGTGTGTGAGAAATCAAGCTGTTCTGCCATTTCGTCTAACATACATCTTTGTTTCTCATAAGGTGACGTACGGATGAGAGTTCGCCGTAGAAGTAGTCCCGTCCAGCCATCGTCAGGCCGGCCTTGTCCGGCAGCAGGGCAGGGTATGACTTGAGGTTGGTGATGCGGTCGAGCGCGAACTGATTGCCGGTGATGTCCGCGACGCCGCAGTAGTTTGTGTTGGCGAGGCAGTCGATGCGGTTCTGGAACGTGACCGTGTGCAGATCGGCGCAGTTGATGGAGTCGCCTTTGTAGAGAGGCAGCAGCTTCCGCATCAGACACCGGTTGTTCTCCGTCAGCCACGTGTTACCCTGGAACACACAAGTATAATAGATTGATTTCCGGTTCCGGTTCAGGTGCACAAGCGTACGTAGCAACAGCCGCTCAAAATCTTAATCCTAACTAACCATTCAAAGTTCTTTAACTAATAGTTAAACTCATAGCATAAGTCAAACTAGATACTGTTAACAGTACCAAAATTAAATAACTTCTACCTTCTAGGATTCCCAAAATAACTAACTTTGAAATCGAATTTTTCCTGCCATACAGGCCTGGATTTTTTTCAGACAAATGTATGCACAATTTGAAACAAGTGTAGATTGGTTACTAGCAATAATTCTCTGATATATGTATACATTTTTGGAAAGGTAATATCCTATAGAATCTATTTTTGAGGATAATTTTTTTTTATGATATAATGACATAATTTATTCAAAATGGCTGCCAGAAATCTCGAGCAAAATGTTACACATGCACTCCATATGCAATAACTAGACAACTACTGGTCGTGGGTGAATTCTGATTTCATATTTGGAAAGAGCATTCATTTTTACACAAAGTGTATGAATATGATTGAAATGTGAACATTATTTGATATTTTAGTGAACATTCATTGTAAAGTATACTCGGATTTTTTTCCTGAAAAAACGTGTGAACAATTTGAAACAAGTGTAGATTGATTATTAGCAATATTCCCCCAATACATCTATACATTTTTGGTAAGCTAGCATCCTAGAGAATATATTGTTGCTGGAATTTTTTTTATGTGATGTGATATCATAATTTATTCAAAATGGCTGTCGAAAATTGCGCGACTAAAATTTTACACATGCACTCCACATGTAATAACTAGACAACTCCTGGTCATGGGTGAATGCTGTTAGCATATTTGGAAAGAGCATTTATTTCTACACAAATTCTATGAATATGACTGAAATGTGAACATTATAAGATATTTTATTGAACATTCACTGTAAAGTGAAAAAATTGTACAATTTATGTTCGGTCTTACAAGCCTTCCTGCCAAAATAAAACTACCACTGTAGTACCAATCATAAACTGTGGTGAATACACATCTAGGAATAACAGCAATACTTATACAAAGGGGCATAAAACTGTAATCAGCACATAACGGTATATATATATATATATATATATATATATATATATATATATATATATATATATATATATATATATATATATATATATATATATATGTATGTATATATATATATATGTATATATATATATATATATGTATATATATATATATATATATATATATATATATATATATATATGACTATACAGTCGTCATCTCGGTCACTTTCCATTGTTTCGACATCGGAAAGTTCGGGCGATATTGCAGTATCATCATCACTTTCCGATTCTGGTTCACTATCACTCATATTATCGATGATGCGCAATACCTCATGTGGGTCCTTGATCAAGTGCGATCGCAGCGCCATGGTGAAAAAACTTGGATCAACACGACTTTTACAGTGACACAACAATCAATTTTCCGACTCTAAGACAATACCTAGGCCTTTCCTCTATTGAACAATAAAAACACCACCCTCTACGGTCAATTAAAATTACCGCACCAGACAACACATGACCACCCGTGTCCGTCGCGCACAAAAGTGCGCGACCGGCCTGTAAAGTAAACAAAGGAAAAAAGAACCCCAAGCAACGCTCGACATACAAAACTTAGACATAGGAAATCAGACATAAACAGTAGTTAGACAAAACACTAGAAATTAGTAAGACATAAATACATTTCTTCAACCATCCTGCACAAATTCTTGACCTTATACTAATCTGGCCCTTTCATCAAGGCAACTCAATATACCCAGAGTCGCCCTGGGTATCACTCTTCGTTTCTGTAAATAAACCACTGATCAACCCCCCAGACTCAATCTCTTTCTCCCAGCACTGCCTTGATCCCTTGCACAACATAATATTATAAAAAAATATATATAAGCAATAAATAATAGTTACTCTAACTCAGTCTTAAAGTAGACATAAAATAAATAAAACTAATTAAAGTAATGAAAAACTTGAAAAATGAAAAAAGCTGCGAAGAAAGGTGTCAGAAGTTCCTTAAGAAAGTGGAAGAGAGAATTATTGAACTAGAGAAAGAAATCAGAACCAAAGTGGACGAGACAAGAGTCATCGAAATGATCAAAGAAGCTCAGTTGAAGAAAAACCCAAGCAAAGTCATTAGCCCAAATGAAGTTAAGGAAGTCGTACAAATTCAGGTAAACGAACAGAACATGGAATTAAAAGACAGAGAAAAAAGACTCAACAACGTAATCATTTTCAACTTACCAGAATCTACATCACAAGTAAAAACTATGAGACAACAACATGACAAAGAACAAATTTTAGAAATGTGTACAGAAATAAACAATAATTTCACAGACACTGATATCACAGAAACGAGGAGGCTTTGGGAAGCCAAGGAAAATGCAACTAGTCCCAGACCGGTTCTAATCACATTAACACATATTGACAAAAAACGAACCCTTCTTCGAAGGTTCCATCACATCAGAGAAAATGACAAGTTCAAAAACATAAAAATTGATCATGACAAAACTAAACAAGAAAGAGAGGAATCAAAAAAGCTCTATGAAGAAGCAAAGAGGCAGGAAGCTGCAGACAAATCGGGGGAATACCTGTACAGAGTCAGGGGTCCACCATGGGAGAGAAAAATAAGAAAGATAAGGAAAGCCAGTAAAGACTACACATCCACCTAGAGTGACGGATGGTAAAACAAATGTAAATAAAAATAATCTTAATGACATAGGCAACATTCTGTGTTTTTATACCAATGCTGACCAACTAAGGAACAAGCAAAATGAATTTGAACAAAGAATTAAAGAACTGAAACCCCATATAATAGCAATTAATGAGGTAAAACCAAAAAACACCAAATGCACTGTAACCATACCAGAATTTTCCTTAGAAGGCTATACACTGTTATCCAAGAATATAGAAAATAATGAAGGTAGGGGTATTATAATATACGTCTTAAATTCCCTATACGCAGAAAATATAAACCTGGTCTCAACCTTCAAGGAATGCTTATTTATAGAAATTAAACTTCAAAATAAAACCAAACTTCTCTTTGGATGCATATATAGAAGTGATGGGGGGTCAGAAGAAAATAATGCAGAACTGATAAATATGATTAGATCCACATCAGGACTTAAATATTCACACATTGTAATTACAGGAGATTTCAATCTCCCAGATATTAACTGGAAACATTGGACGACCAAATCAGTTAACCCCAGCAACCTAAATTTTAAATTTGTAGAATGCTTTAGAGACACATTCATGTTTCAACATGTCTCAAATCCCACTAGAGGACGAGGCACAACTAACACAAACCTTTTAGATCTGATTTTATCAAACGAAGAAGACAACATAGGGGAAATAGAGTACCTCAGCCCTCTAGGTAAAAGTGACCACTGTGTCATTACATTCAATATTTTGTGCAAAGTTATAACAAATAAATACACTAAAAAACGGAAGCTATTTAATAAGGCAAATTATGAAGAAATGAGGAAAGAGTTTTCAGATAGAGATTGGGAAGAGAAATTTAAAGACTGTAAAGACAACGTTAACGACCAATGGGAAATCCTTAAAACAGTACTAAAATTATTAGAAGATAAATATGTACCTCAAAAAGAAGTTTCAAATTACAGAAAGGGAAATTTCCCCTTGAATGCAAACACCAGAAAACTAATTAGATGTAAAAATAGACTATGGACAAGATACATTGAAACAAGGGATGGGACAAAATATTTAGAGTATTGTAAAAGCAGGAATAAAATCCGAGCTTTAACCAGAAAGCTCCGAAAGGAATTTGAACGAAATTTAGCCACTCAAACCAAGAAAAACCCTATAGTCTTCTGGAACTATTATAAATCAAAAACTACAGTTAAACAAGGAATTGGGGAACTTAATATAGACCACACAAATCCGAAATCCCAAACAACAACTGAAGATGAAGAAAAAGCAAATATTCTTGCCAACTACTTCTCCAGTGTATTCATTACTGAACAGACAGGGTCTATCCCAACTACACCCAAAGTAAACAATAAATTAGCGATGGATGAGCTAAAAGTAACCGAAAACATAATATTACTAACATTAAAAGAACTTAATATAGAGCAAATCACCTGGCCCTGATGAAATAGGTGCCAGATTACTAACTGAGTTGTCAGAAAATATCTGTCTCCCATTACAAAAAATATTTGAAACATCGATAAAAACATAAAGTATTCCTGCTGAATGGAAGGATGCCAAAATATCAGCAATATATAAAAAAGGAAATAAGAAATTAGCTTGCAATTACCGTCCAATAAGCCTAACAAGCGTAATTTGTAAATGCATGGAAAAAATTATTAGAAATCACATCATCAGTTACATGAAAGTCAATGGTCTGTTCAGTCAAACACAATATGGTTTTATCTCTGGCAGATCAACAGTTCTCCAACTAATTAAAATACTAGATGAATCGACCTCAGAAATGGATAAGGGTAATTACACAGATGTTATTTATATGGATTTTCAAAAGGCTTTTGATACCATGCCACATACAAGACTAATAAGTAAATTAAAAAGTTTTAACATTAGGAATGATTTAGTTAATTGGATTGAAGCATTCATCACAAATAGATGACAAAAGGTAGCAGTAAATGGAAAAGAATCAAACTAGCACAAAGTAACATCAGGGATACTGCAGGGATCTGTCTTAGGACCTATATTGTTTGTGCTATACGTAAACGACCTGCCAGACTTAACTAAATCCAATACATTCCTGTTCACTGATGACATTAAGATATTTAGAGCCATAACAAATAAAAATGATCAGGATATACTACAACAAGATTTAAGTATCCTAGAACAATGGAGCGATAAATGGTTATTAAAATTCCACCCAGACAAATGTAAACACATGGAAATTGGAAAAAATAATATAGGTGAAAATGAATATTTCATGACAAGTAATAATGTTAAACATTCACTAGCCACCACAGATAAGCAAACTGACTTAGGTGTAATTATCGATTCAAAATTGTCATTTGATGATCACATAAACCAAATGGTAAATAAAGCAACCAAAATGACAAAAATAATCCGAAGAACTTTCCAATTCCTAGATACACACACTTTCTTGCCACTAAGACAATGGTTAGATCTCACCTAGAATATGCCATAGCAGTATGGTATCCATATAAGATCAAACATAAAATAGCAATAGAAAACGTCCAGAGAAGGGCCACAAAAGAACTTCCTGGTATGAGGGATTTATCATATATAGAAAGACTAAAATTACTGAAGCTACCCACATTAGCATACCGAAGGCTAAGAGGAAACATGATAGAAGTCTATAAAATAATGCACGAACTATACGATAATGAATCTGCACCAAACCTCCTGAAATGGGAGGATGTGACACTAAGATCAGGAAATAGAGGACACTGCCTTAAAATATTTACCCAAAGAGCAAAAATAAATTTAAGAAAAAATGCATTCCCTCTTAGAGTGGCTGAACCATGGAATAGTCTCCCAAACTCTGTAATACAAGCTAGATCAATTAACTCATTTAAAAACAAACTAGAAAAATTCTGGTCTACCCAGGCAATAATATACGACTATGAATCTCCTTTAACAATAACTAATGGAACCGGAAATTATGATATAAAAATATTTGATTCTGAAGATCTGATCATGGAGGAATCAACTGGATCCTGCGATCAGAATCGTCATAAGGTATCATAAGGTAAGGTATAATATGACCGACCGACCGACCGACCGACCGTGAACGCCGTTGCCTAGTGACAGTCTGTTACCTTCGAGTCAAACAAGTCACTTTGTCTCTCCATGTCTTTACACAGCGGAAACTCGAAGTCGGTCATGTGATTCGTATCGAACACGTTGCACAGGAACTTCTCGTGGAAGCACTGGTAGAATCGACAGTCGCCCGCCTTGGCGTAGGCAACACACTTGTGCAAGTGAACTGAACAAAGAGATGCACAAAAGTGTATTATGTAGAACCCGCATTGTGCAAGACATGCACTACCTTTTAAACTATGTACATCTGGTTGATAAACAGTCTAAATAAAGGGAATTAATTGGATTATTGAATTGATTTGCCACGTTTTCAACGTTGTGTAAGAATTATTAAATAAGAAGTGTTTCTTGTAATAATAATCAGGTCAAATCTTCAAAAAGTCTTTCTATGTAATCGCAATTACAACTTTTTTTATTATTTAAAGTAGTTTTTAGTATCGTTGATTTACATAAAGGTTCCGCAAACTTCGGTCGCTTCCATTCCACGTGATAAACATCCTAGCCCTACCGGCCACATGCACTACATGCCACGTGATAAACATCCTAGCCTTACCGGCCACATGCACTACATGCCACGTGATAAACATCCTAACCCTACCGGTCGCATGCACTACCCGACTGTCAAATGTACAGAAATAATATCACATCGTTAACCAACGAAAGTCAGGTTCATATACTGTGATTGCAGCGTTGATCAGTTCAGAAGTGTGTTGACACTTGAGTCAGTTTTACATAGTGTTCGTGCGAGTCAACAGACTGTCAAGAACTAAACCCACGACACGCCGTTTCTTTGATCTTTCACTGACAGACACCAGCGAGTTGAATCAGGCTGCATGTATTACAAATCAAACAATCAACCGTCCGTGCCTGAAAATCCCAGTTTACTGATTTGCATAAACATTATTTTTGCTTACAGTAGTTTTTCTTTAATATGATAATATATATTGATAAATACGTAACTGCTGTATTACCTTTCTTCATGATGATATCATATACCTTGCTTATTGATGTTGATATAATCTTATCACGGCACACAAGGCCTACCTGTACAACCTGCAGACAAAACAATTAGGATAAATATGTTTTCAACATAATCTTGCACAAAAGTTGTTGTGTATTTTGTACAAGTGCTAGAAAGTTTGTATTTTTCTTTCTGTTTCATCATAAAATAGCACGACGCAAAATGTATAGTAACTGGGATCGCATCCAGTGCTGGGTCTAGTCACGTACATTCAAATCAATTATTATTACAATTACTTTTCATTTTTTATTCCAATTACAATTACGATTACACTTCAAACAACTTTAATTCGTTACAATTACATGAATTAAATTACAAATACAACTATTATAACAGATGTGTTACTAGATACTAACTGTTGAATCCACAAGTTTATTAAGTATTGCTAATTTTATGGCATGTCGACCTGAATTTGAACGAGGAACATATGTTATGAATTTGGAATGAATTGATAAATAATCAGAACAAGACATTGGAATTGAAGTCGCAAAGTGAAGTGAATTGAGGTGAATAGATCGATATATTATTTGTCAAGACGACACCGTAAAACATCTGCATATTAAGTACAGAGAAGCCACAAAGGTTTCCTCCAATAGGCGGCATCTTCTTATAGTCAGACACCATTAGCTGATGTTCTCCTTATGTAAACATTTGTATTAATTACCAGTTCTTCTTTATTTTTTGTTTAATTAAGTCAGGAAGTTCACAGTGAAAGAGTCGTTCAACCGTTAGTCATAAATCTAGCTTTTTCTGAAGAATGTTGGTGATTCAAATCAGATAACCTGCACTAGTATAGTATGGCCAGCTTGCAATTTGATTAAAGAACATTCGGGCTATTGAGCCCTGGACATTGGCAGGTGCTAATCCACCCTCTCAGCAAACAGTAGTTATGGTCACTGGAAGCTGGAACATTTCGTATTTTTTGCTTGATGAGATACTTCCTAAACAGCTGATCACATTTAAATTTAACAAGATTTAACAAAAGTTGCCATCCAAGCCAAAGGCCCAGATGGCAAGTGGACAAGGAAGCCATTGGCTTATCGAGAGTCCAACAATGTTCATCTACTTATAACCCGCCCTCCTGAGATATGTGTCTACCTTGTTTTTAAACATATTCGCGCTGCTAGCAGTTACACAATCTGTAGACAATTTGTTCCATTCATTTATTGTCCTCTGTCAGAACGAGTACTTCCTGATGTCCAATCAACATTGATCCTTTACTAATTTTACCTCATGTCCTCTAGTTCTGCTATCCTTATTGAGTGAGAAAAACATATTTCTATCAATATTTTCATACCCATTCAATATCTTAAAAACTTCAATCTGATCTCCTCTTAATCTGTCTCTAGAGTTGTTAAACCACATTCTTTCAGGCGTTCTTCATAACTAAGGTCTCTCAGTTCTGGAATCATTTTAGTTGCTTTCCTTTGTATGCGTTCAAGCGTATCTGTATCCCTCTTACGATATGGTCTCCATGCTTGTATACAGTATTCTAAATAAGGTCTAACTATTGCTTTATAAAGAGGTATAATTAACTTTTTTCCCTTGTACATTATGTTTCTTCTAATCAATCCAAGAATTTGATTACCCTTTGAAGCTGCAATACCACACTGCTCTGAAACTTTCATATCAGCGCTTATTGTAACTCTTAAGTCCTTTTCTTTTACAGTAATACCCAGAACAGTATCTCCCATTTTATAGTTTACATTCAAGTTCCCATGTCCTGTATGTAGGCATTTACATTTCCCAAAATTGAACAGCATCTGCCATTTCTCAGACCATTTCACTAATCTGTCTAGATCGTTTTGTAAATGTTGTTTATCACCATCAGTATTAACTTTTCTAAACAGTTTTGTGTCATCCGCAAATTTCAGTACGTTACTTGTTATACTGTCATCCAAGTCATTGATATAAATAATATAGGTCCTAATACTGATCCTTGAGGTACCCCACTCAAAACCGATTTCCAATTTGAAACTTCTCCATCTACTACAACTCGTTGTCTTCTGTCAGTCAGCCATTCTTCTATCCAGTCAGTTATGCTATCCCCGATACCATGGGCTTTTAATTTAAGTAGTAATCTTGGTAATTGGGAAGTAAAGGGAGTTTAGAGATCGAGATTGCCAATACAATGAGGCACACTTAGTCAACGACAGATTAATTCCGTTTCCATATTTGGGATATTTTACTTCCCTGGCATAGATATAAATAGAAGGAGCCAACCAAAGTTGGGTGAACGAAATTGCCCAAGTTTCGAAACGGCAGTAAGGATTCAAACCCAGGTCCCTCGACCGACAGTCCAATGCTCTATCGCACAACCACCGCACCCTTCATTAATGAACACTTTTAGGAGAATGACACATTATCATAAGGGCACAGTGGGCTCCGCTAAAAGAAGCACTTCGAACAAGGATGTCAGTTTGTCCATACTTAATTATTTCATAACAGCAACAACATTTAATAGATTTGTATTCTTAAATGAAATTTTCTTATTAGATAGGCAAAATTCGCATTTAGTTCCGTAAATCTCGCAAGGGTTTTTTAGCTATGCAACGGCTACTTTTTTTACTAATTACAAATACATCACTTGTCTGTCATCAATTACAAATACAGCACTTGACTGTCATCAGTTACAAATACATCACTTGTCTGTCATCAATTACAAATACAGCACTTGACTGTCATCAGTTACAAATACAGCACTTGTCTGTCATCAATTACAAATACAGCACTTGACTGTCATCAGTTACAAACACAGCACTTGTCTGTCATCAATAACAAATACAGCACTTGTCTGTCATCAAGTACAAATGCAGCACTTTGGCTATCATCAGTTACAAATACAGCACTTGGCGGTCATCAAATACAAATATAATCAGAATTACGAAATTATACCCAGCCCTGACTGCATTACGTAAAAAAAATCAGTCATGATTCAAGAAATTGTTCATCGTGTTGGTAGATAATATATGAAGTCTACCGACTGCAGCTGAAACGTTGATTAAGTAAATCACAACAGTCGTGTTTAGAAGAAAATCGTTATTCATTCAGTCGTGATGTTCAGCATATAATATATATATATATATATATATATATATATATATATATTTATTATATTTCTTGTACAGCGCATCGATCTGCCATGCGGGAATTAGTGCTATTTAAAAATATTATTATTATTATTATTATATATATATATATATATATATATATATATATATTGATGACAGACAAGTGCTGTGTTTGTAACTGATGACAGTCAAGTGCTGTATTTGTAATTGATATTATATATATATTGTATTATACGTACATAATTGCTATACATGTTAATAAAATGTGGTATAATCTATAAGCTGTGTAAAGTTCATGTAAACTAAAAAAGTATTCAAACCACCAAATTTACTATGACCTAGTCAAATGCCCAACTGATTACAAAAACCATCCTTCATGGTTTATATGATGACTGATTCGTGTAGGGCATATGTCACCTATCAGATATTGATAATAATAACTTAATTTGATGTATTGAAATAACAGATCTAGAAAAAAAATATATCGACTATTATACGTATAATGTGATATAAAGACACGTGACCTTTTTTCTATATAATTTCACTGGCATGTGCATGTATATTACATTATAATTAATAAAATAAAATAATCCAGTACCTGCATCCACACCTTTATGCTATCCTTTCCAACGAGGTCTTTCAACTGAAATACGTCCCACAAGGCTGCTTTGTTCGTTAACGACATCTTGCAGAAACCTACTCCGCTGCTAAGGTAACAGTCAGCATGCATGGCGAAGGCCGTTCTTTTGATGGTGTCACAGCCGGATCCTCTTTTGTACGACGGCGCCAGTTTTTTCATGAGACACTTTCGAACAGCGTCCACCCATTCCTTGCCCTGCAGGTATACAGAGATAGCACCTTCAATGACAAATAGCGGCCGTGGCCTGATTTTTTCAATAAAAATGAGGAGAGTTCAATGACACATATATAAATTTACCATGCATCCCAAAATACAGCAATCTTGAAATGCAAATAAATGTAGAGTAAGACAATATGATGCGTACAAATGAAATGGAAATAAAAAACAATGCAGCAACAATGAAAAACAAATTGTCAGAGATCGTGTAGAAAGAACTGGACACTGTAACTAACTCTTTGACGAATATTTAAAACACACGTGTGCTTGTCCTTTATCTCGAATCAAAGTACGAGATGACTTCGAGTTATTGTAAAATCTACAACTCCCTACTAGTTCTTTTTATGTTGTTTAATTTTTTATTCCTCACATTAATTGACCATTAAACCCCATGTAGCACTTCGTAACGTTAACCAAGACACCCCATGTAGCACTTCGTAACGTTAACCAAGACACCCCATGTAGCACTTCGTAACGTTAACACGGACACCCCATGTAGCACTTCGTAACGTTAACCCGGACACCCCACCACCCTGAGCGTGACGTACTTTATGGAGGGGCCCTTATGTGAGATTACACGTTGGGCATTTTCTATCAAATTATACTAATTTTCTAGAACAGTCACCGCTAAAATCAGGCCTTACTTTAAAGGACTGGTTTTGCAAAGTTATTATGTCAGACTCACCACGGTATCAAACTTGTCATAGTAATCTATGAATCTGTGGCAGTATCTGTTGCCGTAACCCAAAGCATAGCCGCCGTTGCCACAAGGAAACACAGCTTCTACACAATTGTAGAAATCGCAGTTACCAAGTTCGGCTAGAGAGTCACACCCTACAATAAAAGGGACAAACTATTTATTTTTAAACATACGTTTACCTATCGCTATTAATGTTATTTTCGATATTCGTGTATGACGGAATCACATTGTTCGTACCGGAATCACATAATCACTATGGAATCACATCAACATCTCAGTATAATTCCATTTCATTGATTGTAACTGTCTCTGTTGAACTAAAATGCTGTGCTTTACTATTCTTCTAATATTCACACACTAAAAACTGTAACCCCGGCAAGAGCAATTTACACCAAACTGAGCTCTTAGCGATCAAACTGAGTAATCGAAACTATCGAGCTTGCTAAAGACTTCTACCTGGATGTTTCCATTTCCAGTGTGAAGTCTGTTATCCTCTGAAATGCCTCATAATATGGATGTTTTCCAACATCACGGCATTATACATTATACTCCTTCAGAGGAAGGTTCCAGAAATGTCACTGTATTCAAGGAGCGAATTGGTCGTGGCCTGATCAAACCGACTAGAGATTATCCAATATCACCTGTGGGTCGTGTCATGGGAAACGATGATGTTGAGGATGCCAAAGGATGGATCCAGTGTCCTGTTTGTAAAAATTGGCTTCACACGACCAAAGACGTGCCGTATGGCCGGGCCATATGGCCGGGCCATATGTGATCTCGTATGCGATAAATGCACTGATTAGAACAATAAAAGTTGGATCTGGTGGAATTTCTTAATATTGGTATGTTCTTTTGCATTTAAAAGTTTGGTGTTTGATAATTATTGACATTCAACTCTCTGGATGAAAACAAGAGGAAAGACAGAGGAACAGTGGCCTCGTGATTCCATCACACTAATTGTGCTATTCCGTCATGGACTAGGTGTAGCTTGCAGTAGTAGAAATACTACCCGGTATATTTATTCGATTGTAATTGTGGATATCTGTAAGTGTATTTCTGCACTTTTTAGATTGGGTATTCTACTTCCACGTGTGGTCAGCAGATAAACATAGTTCGGAGTTTAATAAACTTCGTCCACGACTATGGTCTGTTTGTTGTCATTCAGTCACGAACTTTTAATTGAATATAAAAATAAATATAATTTTGCCTTTACCGACTTTTCATTATGTTATGGAGCTGACTGTCCGTATGAGTAAGTATACATTTTGTTTATCATTATCAAGTAAATTACTTATCAAATTGGCAATTGTATCTCGTAAAATCTGTGCAAATAGTGATTCCGTCACGCTGGAGTTCATGTTTGGATGTGTTGTTTCTCGTGATAATTCGGAACGTTCCTGCAGATGTCAAATTAATGATACTTATTTCCGGATTGGGCCGTATTTGACCTAATGCTCCGGTAGTTTGAAACAGTAGCGTATATGAAATGTCGCAAAGGGGGAGACCAAAGGGGGAGGCCTAAGGGGCAGGCCAAAGGGGCAGGCCAAATGAGGCCAAAGGGGGAAGCCAAAGGGGGAAGCCAAAGGGGAAGCCAAAGGGGAGGCCAAAGTGGAGGCCAAAGGGGGAAGCCAAAGGGGAGGCCAAAGGGAGAGGCCTAAGGGAGGCCAAAGGGGGAGCAAGCTTAGTCATCCATCAGTTTATCAATTTACCAAGCAGTGGGGCAACATGTTACATACCAACAAATTATATTTATGCCAAGGGGGGTCATGATCCAATGCCCCCCAAATACGTCACTGGGTTGAAATACGATCAATATAATTAGGAAACATTTGAAACACTCACCCATCGACGACGTCCATAGGTTCATGGCGACGTTCGGTTGACGACTGTAGTCTGGCGTCTGGTGCATCTTGCTGCCGTCCCACAGGCCGACGGAGCCGACACTGCCGACGGACGGATCAAGTATCAAGATGCCACTCTTCCCGCTCAACGCCGACACCGATGTGGCTGTCTCAGGAGCTTTGTACTTCTGCGTGAGGTACTTCTTCAACGCCGTCAGATCATGTATGTACACCTTCTTGTCGCGACCGATGACTGCCCCCGTCGCCTGAGCCAAAGTGATGTGGTGGCCGGCCATCTTGTTTAACATCATTGACAGCCGTAGGGCCTCGGTGGCCGCCCGGCCTGTAGGTATCTGAAGACTTCCGCCGATTTGTTTGCGTGGGTCGGATTCCCTCAACTGTCCTGGGTAGGCTTTCACCAAAGTCTCGAAGTTGGGAAGAGAGGAACTCGAAAATGTTGAATCTTAAGGAAAACAGACGCACGAATACTTATTTGGCAACGATTATATGAAATGCGTTTTAACAATGACTATACGTTTTCATAAAGTAATGAATTACGAAGTAAGCAATGGATTTAAAAAAAAACATTCTAATTGTTTAGAAAAGGCGATGTTTGCTAATAAAAAACGTCTGTAAATAGCGGTTAGAATAACCTAAAACTCCATCCTCAACTGATTTAGACTATCGCAAATCCGGTTCGTTAATATCCAAGTATACAGTGTGTGAATAGTTTATGTAACATCCACAGTCGATTTAATAAACAAAATGCCTAGTTTTTTAAATCATCCAAAGAATTGACTTTAGTAGCTTCTGTAAGGCTCAAAATATACACGGATCTCCAAAATGGTAAACACTGCATGTGCGGGCCAATCCCAATTATCAGATAGACTTCCATCCTCTCGCCGATCACATGATAACATTTTACCAAGAGTAAAATTCGTTCAGTTTTCAGCGTTTCCATTTTCACTTCACTTAATGTTTGATCAAACATTAAGTAATGTAATTGTTTTTCTGATGATTTCTACGTACAAAAGTTGCACAAACGAGCTAGCATGTTGCCGTAGATACTAGGTAGGTTTGATTTTTCGCAAAATTAATTTGAAATGAGACTACAACAAAATCGAATTGAGCAGGGACCTTTCAATAAGTTTTATTTAGTGTTTACATAATACTTACCACTGCTTTGTAACACCGATTTGTAGAACTTATTCACTGCTTCCTTGGCAACTTCTTTACAAAAGCTGGTGTCGTGGAAGAACTTGATTATGGCGGCCTTACGTTGAATATCTTTACAGGCCAGCGTCGTTTGTTCGATCACCTTATCTTTGTTGAGGGAGAGCACCTGAAACTGGTCGAACCGCACATCCTTGGACACGTCGTTGATGCCAGTGCCATAGTAACGCTCCAGAACCGTGCTTAGCTTCAGTGTCGGGTCACCATGCAGCCAGACGGGAAGTTGCTTTCCCAGCACGAAGCCGTCGATGCCGCCCAGCAGTTCAGCGCGTGTCGTGTGCTGACCTGACTTGATGCTGTTATTGAGTAGGTACTTGGGCGGGCAGCTGGTGCGGTTCCACTCCCCTGTCCCTCCCATCGTGTCCAATGTCTTTGTCCTCGCAGCATATCGCTTGACAGCCGCCTGGGCGAGACTGCCCGCCACCGTCGCGCCGTACAGAGTGTCTGCCTTGTAGTATTTTGACTTCTGTGCAATATGAGTGTTGCGGTCTGTGCCTGCGTGGATCCCGGTGAGGACGTGACCGATGGCCACCACGTCTCCGCCTGCTTCGATGACTCCCAACTCCCGTCTTTTATGGTAGGGGGAAAAGCCGTGTGTTATCATCTCCCGGAGCACGTACCAGGCGAAACCGTCTTGATACTCGTGTCCGTGGTCGTCAACGTCCAACATCACTCCGAAGTAAGACGACTTGAAATATTCACTGACGCCAACGATTGCCTGTGTCATGTCCACGACCCCGAGACGCGTTTCTGTCTCCAGCTGTTTCACCAGGTCGACGAAGTAGCGCAACGTATACTTTGTCTTCACTTTCTGGCACCTCACATACGTCTTGTAGAAGTTATCCACCATTTGTGGAACTAATCTTACCAGTCTTGCTTTTTCAGCAAGGCCTTCAACCATATTCCATAAGGTTGAAATTATAGAAAATAAATAATTAGAAGGACGAAATATCGCTAAAATGGATTTGATGCATTTCCCTGTGAGTTTTTTCGGCCACGACCTAATTGTGCTATAGTATACTTCGGCTGCAGCTGCACTCTGCATCTTGAGTTCAACGTCAGATAAAATTTCGCCGAAGATCTCAGCTCTGTCTCTGGCTCTGAACACCCGACCGCCAACTTGGATCCCATCTTTGAGGTAATATTCACGGAAAATACGACTCAATTTCCACTGTTTCTTGGCTATCATAGGTGTAATAGTGCCTAGAATGACGCCGTCCATATCTCCGTACACCAAAGCATTGGTTACCTCCGAAACAGCAGGTTCAACATTGGCCATTTCTATTTGGCTGACGGTACCAGTCTGTCGCGATGCGAGATAGGCATTTACTACCGTACGACCGATATCTCCGGAGATCGTCGGCAAAAATAGATTGTCGAGGTGCGACTGCGAAAAAAAATTTCCTGCTACAGTCAATTTCGTGTCTCTCTCGAATCCGCCGCAGCTGATGCCTGCGATGGCTTGACCCATCGCCACGTGATTCCCTTCTGGCTCCAACACTCGGCCAACGTATCCATTTATTTCACGAGCTATCATCTCCTTGAACTCTGTTTCTTCTGTTTTACTTAACGTCCACGGGAGGATCAGCGTCGTCAACTGGCCGCACACCTGACGCATAAACAATTCTTCTTTTAGGGGTTTGACTTTAAAACTAAGTATGCGGAGGTGCGCTGCCACGTTCTCTGCGGAGTTGTCGCTGAGTCGCGTCTCGAGCAACTCGACCATGTCGATGAATCGACTCATTGTCGATGGTGGCAGTCTGTAAATGACGGCAAATATTATGTAATCTCATTGTGATATTTTATTACTGGTACAACTTAACACAGGGTGCCGAACTTTTTACGTTCATCACAACACACAGGATATCCTTTTTGCAGTTTATATCACTGCATAACCTCGAATAACAAAGACACATATTGTGCGAATGTTAATTATAAAACAAAATGTTCTTACCTTTTCATAGTCTTGTTACCCTCCGGCAGTTTATTTTTAAGTGCTACAATTATAGAGCAACGTATTTATTTATTACACAAATGGCAGTAGACGAAGATGTAGGCCTATTTGCATAACAGAATGACAACATACGTTTAATTGAAGTATACTCCACATGATGTGCGTACGCTACAAATAACACGTAAGCTACAATAACACGTACGCTACAATAACACGCAGCTTTATCCTAAGATGAGATCAAAGCTCCTGATTTGAACATGAATGTGTCATCACAGAAATATATGAAACAATAATCTAACCGATAAGACAAGGCGCATGAAGCGTCTACAAACCTCCGTAGCAATTTATTATGGCGTTTCCAATTTTCCAAATCTTTGCTATCGGTACTTGCGAGACGACAGGTTGCTGCAGCATAACGACCAACAGCCATACACTCAAGACCGTCGTAGCCACCGCCGCTAGGCGACCCATGGTTCAGTGGTTTATGGACGCTGCGGCAAATACAACAGCATTGCATTAGTCTTAAAATAAATAAAATATAAATAGGTGTTTTGTTTGAGAGGCCGAAACAATAAGTCATTCAATAACCATTTATGCACAGATTTGTGCTTCCAGGGTTTCCACTATTTATTTTGTTTATGAAAAGCGACCGCGCTGTACACCACATGTGTACATGACGGATTATCATGTGATGTGATAAACCAAATCCGTGGTACAATGGCAACATTAACGACCCGAGGAGACAACGACTCAATTTTTCGTCGTTGTTGAAACGTACAAATGCCACACGTAATGAGTACTATTCACTGTACTCTTGAAAACAACCTACTGCAGATAATATATATATATATATATATATATATATATATATATATATATATATATATATATATATATATATATATATATATATATATATATATATATATATAATTAAGATGGGCATGTATATAATGCATATATATATATATATATATATATATATTTATATATTTATATATATATTTATATATATTAATTATATATATATATATATATATATATATATATATATATATATATATATATATTATATATATAATTATGGCACTTGAGAGAGGTTACTGCAGTAGCAGTATGACACATATAATTTCATAATAATAAAATAAATTAGGTTAAACAAAATATAATAATAAATTCAGATAAATGTAAATATCAAAAAAGTTAAACTAAAACGTTACTACGCTAATTAAGTTAAGCAGCATAGAACAAACAAATAAACTAAGATAAATGTGAACATCAATAAGTTATGGTAAAATGTTTCGGACGTTAAGTATGGGCCGCAGTAAATAGATGTACTTTCAAGGCTGACTTAAATGAATCCAGTGAGGATTTCCAAATAACACTGGACGGCAAAGCGTTCCACACTGCTGCCACTACTTGGAGTAGTAGTATATATATATATATATATATATATATACACACACACACACACACACACACACACACACACACACACACACACACACACACACACACACACACACACACACACACACACACACACACACACACACACACACATGCCCATATTAATTATTATTTTAAAACATGATATAATATATATATTCTAAAAGTAGTTTGTCACTCGGTCTGTATGTCTGTAGGGCCTATGTCTGTATACATTATACTTGTATATTCCATCATATCTCATATGTCAATTTTAAATGCATGGGGCTGAACTTTGTTAGGCGTGCTCGGGGCCAATGGTAGTGGTTCGTACATTAACAAATATTCGAAATTACCCCGGGCAGGCGAGGAGCCAAGGGGGCATGTGGATCGCACGCCCCCTCCCCGTTTTTTTTCATCAGAAGAAACAAAGCCCTATAATCTACAGAAAACAATGTTCCCAAATCTGTTCTGCGTTTTTATTTGCTGATGCTAATATCGGTCACATGTGCTGGAGTGGAGCGCGCTAACTCTGAAATTCAGACTGGTGAAAACCGTAATGCCGCACCCCCCCCCCCGTTGGTCAAATCCTAGATCCGCCCCTGTCCGGGAGTTGGGGTATTACGTCGATGGAACCTATGTGGACGCTGGACGTAAATTACGTAAACTCAGCACAGTATTTACGAACATTTGTTATCAATACTACGCGTGTTCCAACTATTTTACGCAATCTACGTCAAACCTCCAATTCGCGAAGCCCGAAGTTGTACATAGTTTTTTGGAGAGTGAAATCGTAATTGCCATTGACATCGCACTACCAAAACTTCACTGAGTATTGCAAATAGTCATTAAGCTCTTGCCATTTCTACCGTATATAAAATAAATATTATTATTATAAGTTGAACGAATTGAAATACCCACCCTTTTCCTTTGACGGGAGTCAAATTCCACAAGTTAGGCACAATTGTACTATTTTCATGTTGGGGAGAGTAAAACCAAATACACACCCTTTAACGTCTAAACTATGCATTGTTTCATGATATATATTAATTCACTAACACATTTTATTCATTGATTAATGTATGATGTGTCAAAATATATACCCTTAATTAGCAGATACATGAGATTTTATACCATAAAAGCGTTGCGTGCATTACTGTGCGTGGGACATGAAAACATATCCATAAAACGTGGAATTTGTCTTAAAAATGTATTGAGCCACCACCCCCCCCCCAGACACACATAACCACACTGGTTGATTGTAACATAGTTGCGTGTGTATGACGGAAGAGTCCTGTGATACACCAAGTGTGTTGCGATCAAGCACGCTAAGCGCCAACTACGAAAACTTCGTGAAACGATTTACGTATGAGAACCTTGACATGAAGTTTCGAACGGTACGAAGGTTGCACTTTTTCCCGAACGGAGCTATTCGCAGTGTGTACTCGACACGCAGAGCGTACGCGACACGTATTCCTCCGGGTGTAACTTCACTGAGTTCTTCCGGTTGGTGTCTTACTTACTACATGTTGTTGCATTTTTGGTGAACAGACCACTGGATGTAGCCAAGTTAGTTTTGGCATGACTGTTATCGTGTCTTTAAAGAAAGGTAAAATATAAATTTAAGGCTGGAAGTTTGTGAGTATTTGTAATTATAGTAACAGGGCAAATGTAATGGTTCGATGGGTAGAAAGTAAGGTTCACGTCATACTTATTACAGTTGCAGATGGTAAAACCAGTTATGTTCAGTTGAAGATGACTGTACAAAGAAATATCTAAAGTCACAATGTCATGTTGCATAAATCTAGCCATCGATATACAGCCACCAGCTCACCTGTTATAGAGATCGCCAGCCAACACTTAGATTCGGTCGTTGCCGACACTTGCGCCACACTGAGTAACTCAGCTATCACCGCAAGCGTTACGATAACAACAAAGTGACCCGAGTATGTAACTGGTCGGCGAGTGACGTCTGCCGGCACCAGTGCACTATTGGTTGGCTTCAGTCACAACGTGACGAGTGACTGGATATGGCCTTCCCGCTGTCTACTCACAATGTTATTGGTGCACTGACGCTTGACCAACGAAGCGCGTCTAATACAGAGTCGAACAGAGTGTCACTGGACTGTGTGACTAGTAACCGATAAAGCGGTCCAGTGCTATTCAGAATTGCTCACTTGTTGTTTTGACAGGGTTGACAAAATATATTGAGGCATTTAATGTAACTACCGCCGCACTAGGACGATGACTATGTGTCGGTTGTTGCTTGGCCTGTGGCTAATACTACTGGTCTGTCAAACAAAGGGGTTCTGGAGGAGGAGTAGTAGCTGCTCAAGAGTCAATTGTCGGTGGGGCCAGTGGTCGGCATGGAACGAATGCAGTGCACCGTGTGGGGACGCCGGCACGCAGACTCGAAGTCGGGTGATATCGATAAGTTCTTCTTGCGGCGGCTCTGTTTGTTCCGGTGACAAAAACCAAACCCAGGCCTGCAACAGGTTCTGCGACAACGGCGGGACTCCGAAGCCAGAAAAGTGCGACTGCCCGGACGAGTACTGGGACACGTGCTGTGACAAACGTAAGTATAGAAACACGGGTCCTGGATATGAATATATATATATATATATATATATATATATATATATATATATATATATATATATATATATATATGCTGGTACCCAGTAACACACTTTAAAACTGATTAAATTATACATATATATATATATATATATTTAATCAGTTTGAAAGTTTGTTACTGGGTGCCAGCATATATATATATATATATATATATATATATATATATATATATATATATATATATATATATATATATACTGGTACCCAGTAACACACTTTTAAACTAATAAAAAAAATTATATATATTTACATATGTGACTTGAGACTATTTTTAATCATTTTGAAAATGTGTTACTGGGTATATATATATATATATATATATATATATATATATATATATATATATATATATATCACTATTATGTTTTCCGTGCTCTCTTTGTCAATATTTCCTCACTCATTCTCTGTATGTGTCCTGCCCATTATAGTCTGCCACACACTACGTTAACTTTCAGGTATTTCTTAATTTCGATATCTTCCCTTAATTCCCCCGTCTTTTCCTTCTGTCATCTTGTTACACATTCTCTGTCTGCTACCTGTAGCTTCTCCTCCTTTCTCTCCCTCATATTGTTAAACAATAACATAACTTATATCATCATATTTCATTTTTTCCGACAAATATTAAATAAAAAAGAGCATGTACATATTGTAGATGCATTTGAATCTGACGAGGGCCTCTTCTTACATTCTTTACGGAATCCGGTGAAAGATGTCAAGAGTATTCTACTGCAATAATATCATTAATGGTCCTAAGTTATAACGGGCAGCAGTATCATTATTCACAGTTGTGGCGAGAAAATGTAATAATTGTTGTGACATTGTCGTTGACGTGACCCATCATTTCTGACATTTGTCGACGGTAAAACGTATGACATTTAGTGGTAGTGGCGTGACATTTGGTGTTGATTGTGATATTCAGCAGCAATTATGTAAAATTTGTCGCCGATTATGACATTTATTGATTTTGTGAGATTTGTCGGCACAACAGGCGGATTTTGCGCAATCTCGCTATTAGTCAGCAGGCCGCATGAAATAGCTCTGGGGGCCGCAGATGGCCCGCGGGTTGTAGATAAACGACCTCTTAGCACAGTCGTTGCAAATGCGTACAAGCCCTCGCGAGATTTGCGTAACTAAATTGCCACTTAATTTCTCAGGGTGTAAAGTTCGACCCCTGCTCGTCGTTTTTGGGCGCGTGCGCGAGAGTCGATTCCCGCAAAGTTCGAAATTAGCTCGCTAGATTCATTCACGTCTAGAATGAAATCAGTTGTAACACCAGTTGTCCAGGTATCGTCTCGATTAGAGATTTATTCGACAGCAAGTCACTTCACGTACATTTCACAATCACATAAAATCGCCATCCCCGTTGCACCAGTACACCGTACATCGGTAACCTCCTTGGTTAAAATTTAAAAAGTTCGTAATTTAGAAATCAAACGTAACGCTAGTGTAAGCCGGCTTGGCTTGTCTATGCGGAACATTTTGAAGGTCGGAATATTGGGAGCATTTTGGTAGATTCCCTCGTGGAGCGTACACGTCGTTTTTCGGTTAAATAGTCTGCCGCGCTCCGCGAGTGCGCAAATCTGGCACCTTTTAAAGCAAGTCAATAGCTTTCCCAGAAGTTTCCAGTACCAAAGTACGCATGCGTAAACATCTCCTGATTCTACCAAAATCATCCAAAACCGTCTCACGCATGCGTGAACAGGCCGACGCCATACAACCTCCCAGAAGAAAACCCATTTGTATTTTTACATAATTACTATATGTGTACGGTGTGGGTGGCTGTCCTACATCTTGCCAAACTTTTTCCCGCCTGCTTACGGGTCAGGACAGGGTGAGATCTTGAGGAAACCGGTTGACAACTCATTAATAAACTTATAGGCACGTTGAAGAGCGTCAACTTTCGACCCACGCCTGTAGCTTGGTTCGGACGAAATATCCATTACTCACAATTGAACTTCTGCCCCCAAAACTAGCTGCTACATGTCTACATAAAGATCCTGGGTTTTCTTAATAGTAAAATTATTATTATTATATCTATATTAACCGCATAACGAATTAGGCAATGACTTTAAAATAGTTCGAAATGACCACTGACTCTTGGAGGGTCCCCTAAAAATATTGGTTAGCCCCCGAAAAAATCTTCAACTTTTGTGAAGAGATTTGATAAAGCTTACATTTTTCTTTCTTATGGGAGGTCCCTCTTGCCTTATGGGTCATGGACAAGGACTAAGGCAAGATCCGGCCTTTCATTTCGAACACTGCACTTTCTTTTATCCAACAATAATTGTCGCTAGAGAATACCAATTTAAGAAATATCGTAGCTGCTATTTGCAGTAATTCCGAATGGACGAAATATAACACAGTTGTTTGACGTACATTCACTTCCACAACAGTCCTAGTCCAAATTTATTTGACAGTGAATCAGTCGCATAATGGAATCAAATTGAACATTGTCTGCTGTTCGTTATTTTAGTGTTCAATGGTGACTCTAGTGTCATTTAATTATTACAATTAAGGGCCACCTCTCCTTAATTTCTTTCCATAATATGTTATGATAAAAAGGCTCTAAATACTATCATACTTCATTGGTGATAGCTTAGATTATTCAGTAACCCGTGACTGACATTTCACCACTCCTTGCTGCAAGTTGAGGATCTCGTCGACTAGACCTACTATTTAACTCTGGAGAAGGAAACTCTGAAGAAGAAATACAGACCTCGGCCCAATTCGTTTATAAAAATAATGTTCAGATTGAACAGAGCCTGTTTCTCCCCCGAACATGCAGAAAAACCGCCTGCGGACATGGGACGCAAACTCCCAACCAGTGGCGCCACATAGTGAATCTAATGTAAGTCACTCACAATTTCACTACTAATACTGATTTAACAAGATTTAACAAGATTGCCATCTCGAACAACAAGTTCCAGATGGCAAGTGGACAAGGAAGCCATTGGCTTATCGAGAGTCCAACAATTTTCTCATCTATGTGTAGCCCGCCCTTATCAGATATCTGTCAATTCTATTTTTAAACATATTCACACTACTAGCATTAACACAATCATTTGGCAGTTTGTTCCATTCATTTATCATACTGCCACAACTTAATTTTGATTGCAGATTCTGCACATCGTCATTTCATTTCGTAAACTCCTAATTATTTTCAATAAATCTCCCAATTTTAATTGCACACAATTATGGATACCTTTTGCGTTGAAAATGTGCATAGGAACAAAATAACGTTCGTTTTTGTTTGAAACTATGTTACGTATATTCAAATGCACAGTTGAGTTGCAATGACATAACAAGTCGTAAACAACAAACTCGTTGCCCGGCCAACATATCACTCCGCACTGTCCATTTTGAATTTATAATCAAGTTGTGGCAGTAGTAATTCGTCTCGCTTATCTGACTTTCGCTCGCCTCTGTGAACTCGCCGAGAAGAGAGGATGGCTGCAAAAGCGTGGTGACATTAATTGTTACCCACTGTCACCACTCCAAATGATTCCAGACAGGAGGATGGTCGTATTCATCAGCAACATCATCTCCAATAGTGGGGGGAGAGAGGAACCGGCTAAAACGCCTTAGAAACGCTGTCCCGCAGGGTTCTGTCCATGCACCAACCTCTTCAACATCTTTGTGTTAGATATGCCACCCAGCACAGCCACAAAGTATGTCAGTGTCCCAAAACAACTGCATCTCTATTTAAACTACATAATGTCATATGGCTCATAAGAAATTGAAGGTCTCACTGAAGGGTGACATGCTTCCCTTCACCAGCAACCCTGTCTACCTTGAGGTAACCCTTGATAAAAGTTTCACGTATAAAGAACACCTTGTGAAAGCTGCTAAGAAGGTGAACTCTCGTTCTGGCAGGCACAACCTGGGGAGCACTTGTATTCTCACCTGCAGAATACTGTTGCGCAGCCTGGAGATGTAGCAGCCACACCAACAAATTAGACACTGCCTTCAATCTCATAATCTAGTGGGGAGCGGTGGTCTAATGGTTAGAGCACCCATCTGTCGATCGAGAGGACGGTGGTTCGATTCCACCTCCGCCGTTTCGAAGTTTGGGCAATTTCGTTCACCCCACTTTGCCCGTGTCTTTCGGAAGAGACACTAAAAGCCGTTAGTCCAAACTCCTGCATTAGCTCAAAATTGGGCTATTCGGAGTATAACTACTTGAGAATGCGAACCATTACTGGATGTGTGATGTACACTCCCACTGATATGTGTGATGTACACCCCCACTGAGATGTGTGATGTACACCCCCACTGAGATGTGTGATGTACACTCCCACTGAGATGTGTGATGTACACCCCCACTGAGATGTGTGATGTACACTCCCACTGATATGTGTGATGTACACCCCCACTGAGATGTGTGATGTACACTCCCACTGAGATGTGTGATGTACACCCCTACTGAGATGTGTGATGTACACCCCCACTGAGATGTGTGATGTACACCCCCACTGAGATATGTGATGTACACCCCTACAGAGATGTGTGATGTACACCCCCACTGAGATGTGTGATGTACACCCCCATTGAGATGTGTGATGTACACCCCACTGAGATGTGTGATGTACACCCCCTCTGAGATGTGTGATGTAAACCCCCACTGAGATGTGTGATGTACACCCCCACTGAGATGTGTGATGTACACTCCCACTGAGATGTGTGATGTACACCCCTACTGAGATGTGTGATGTACACCCCCACTGAGATGTGTGATGTACACCCCTACTGAGATGTGTGATGTACACTCCCACTGAGATGTGTGATGTACACCCCCACTGAGATGTGTGATGTACACCCCCACTGAGATGTGTGATGTACACCCCCACTGAGATGTGTGATGTACACCCCCACTGAGATGTGTGATGTACACCCCGACTGAGATGTGTGATGTACACCCCACTGAGATATGTGATGTACACCCCCACTGAGATGTGTGATGTACACCCCCACTGAGATGTGTGATGTACACCCCACTGAGATGTGTGATGTACACCCCCACTGAGATGTGTGATGTAAACCCCCACTGAGATGTGTGATGTACACCCCCACTGAGATGTGTGATGTACACTCCCACTGAGATGTGTGATGTACACCCCTACTGAGATGTGTGATGTACACCCCCACTGAGATGTGTGATGTACACCCCCACTGAGATGAGTGATGTACACCCCTACTGAGATGTGTGATGTACACTCCCACTGAGATGTGTGATGTACACCCCCACTGAGATGTGTGATGTACACCCCCACTGAGATGTGTGTAATGTACACCCCCACTGAGATGTGTGATGTACACCCCCACTGAGATGTGTGATGTACACCCCCACTGAGATGAGTGATGTACACCCCTACTGAGATGTGTGATGTACACTCCCACTGAGATGTGTGATGTACACCCCCACTGAGATGTGTGATGTACACCCCCACTGACATGTGTGATGTACACCCCCACTGAGATGTGTGTAATGTAAACCCCCACTGAGATGTGTGATGTACACTCCCACTGAGATGTGTGATGTACACCCCCACTGAGATGAGTGATGTACACTCCCACTGAGATGTGTGATGTACACCCCCACTGAGATGTGTGATGTACACCCCTACTGAGATGTGTGATGTACACCCCCACTGAGATGTGTGATGTACACCCCCACTGAGATGTGTGACGTACACCCCCACTGAGATGTGTGACGTATACCCCCACTGAGATGTGTGATGTACACCCCCATGGGGATGTGTGATGTACACCCCCACTGAGATGTGTGATGTACTCTCCCACTGAGATGTGTGATGTACATCCCCACTGAGATGTGTGATGTACACCCCCACTGAGATGTGTGATGTACACCCCCACTGAGATGTGTGATGTACACTCCCACTGAGATGTGTGATGTACACCCCCACTGAGATGTGTGATGAACACCCCCACTGAGATGTTTGATGTACACCCCCACTGCGATGTGTGATGTACACCCCCACTGAGATGAGTGATGTACACCCCTACTGAGATGTGTGATGAACACCCCCACTGAGATGTGTGATGAACACCCCCACTGAGATGTGTGATGTACACCCCCACTGAGATGAGTGATGTACACCCCTACTGAGATGTGTGATGAACACCCCCACTGAAATGTGTGATGTACACTCCCACTGAGATGTGTGATGTACAGTCCCACTGAGATGTGTGATGTACACCCCCACTGAGGTGTGATGAACACCCCCACTGAGATGTGTGATGTACACCCCCAATGAGATGTGTGATGTACACCCCCACTGAGATGTGTGATGTACACTCCCACTGAGATGTGTGATGTACACCCCCACTGAGGTGTGTGATGAACACCCCCACTGAGATGTGTGATGTACACTCCCACTGAGATGTGTGATGTACACCCCCACTGAGGTGTGTGATGAACACCCCCACTGAAATGTGTGATGTACACTCCCACTGAGATGTGTGATGTACACTCCCACTGAGATGTGTGATGTACACCCCCACTGAGGTGTGTGATGAACACCCCCATTGAGATGTGTGATGTACACTCCCACTGAGATGTGTGATGTACACCCCCACTGAGATGTGTGATGAACACCCCCACTGAGATGTGTGATGTACACCCCCACTGAGATGTGTGATGTAAACCCCCACTGAGATGTGTGATGTACACCCCCACTGAGATGTGTGATGTACACCCCAACTGAGATGTGTGATGTACACCCCCACTGAGATGTGTGATGTACACCCCCACTGAGATGTGACGTACACCCCCACTGAGATGTGTGATGTACACTCCCACTGAGATGTGTGATGTATAAGGTGGGATATTATCACCATATTTATCTACAATATATGATCTCAGCAGCCTCATAGACGAAGCACGTAGTCACTAGTCACTAGTCACAGGTTCAACCACCCCAGTATTAGTAGGGGCAGAGCTCTAGCCCCTCAAAAACTAATTCGCCTATATTTGGCACTTCCGAATTTTATTCAGAACTGATAAGTAACTTAAGATTTAAAGGTAATCTTGCATATATGTGGCCCTTATTATAGACACTTGGACATTAAAAAAATATTTAATTTTAACTTAAACAATTTCAATTTTGTTTCTGTGTTAGCTAGATCAAAAGTTATAACCATTTTTAGAATGTAAAAACTGTACGTTTTTGTAAGCATAGGTATAGGCAATTATGTCTTAATTATTTGTGACCAGCAAAGCCTGACAGCTTTACAAGGGTACACTACTTTTTACTACTTTGTCAATAATTGTCTTTTTTTAATTAAACAAAGAGCAGCATGGAACTTGAATAAAGCCCTTTTTAGTTCAATTCAGCAATTATCTAATTTGCAGTAATAAAAAAATCTTAAAAATAAAAAACAACTTGTCCATGAAAAGCACTAAAAACAGAAATGCTAGTTTGTTTAAGTGTCTGAGATTTGTATATATATATATATATATATATATATATATATATATATAAATATATATACATATGCATATGCACATACACACACATATATATATATATGTATATATATATATATATATATATATATATATATATATATATATATATATAAATTATACAAATATTTCATATTTTATATATCTCAAACACAAAATGTTAGTGTATTTCTTGTAAGTTTTATTTTCAGAATATAAACATAAAGTATTGCTTTTGAAGTGTATAATATTTGATACCAAATAAAATAAAGAAAACTAGCTCATTTATTTGGTTTATTTTAAAGAACAGAACTGTATATGCTACAGCCAAGTAGTCAATCATAACAACATGCCCAATTCCGAGACCAAATTAGCTATATGCAGGAAACTTAGAAACATCATACTTCATCATTTGATAGATTATTATTTTGATTTTGAGTCTTATTAGTTGTATTTCAGTCTTATAATATTTTCATGAAAAAACAACATGTTAAGTGGTGAATGCTATTAAATTGACTTTATCTCCGAAAGTCCTCAGTCTAGGAAATGACTTGAAATACAAAGCCGAAAAATGGATTCTCCTTTGTTGGCTAAATGTCATATCATAGTTAGTGTAACTGCCAAAAATAGAAGCAGAACTGTATGGGTAGGTGTGGCAGCTCACAAAATTTTCTTAAAGTTTCACCAATGACTAAGTGGCTATTCTATTCTTCAAAAAACTAAACATTTACATGCCCTATGACTATTGCATCCATTATTTTGGCATGTTTTCAGGTGACTTGATAAATGTACAAGCTACATTTCTTATATTTGCTGAATATGTAGACATATTGGTACAGATTACCTTTGTAAAATTATGATAAAGGTATGCGAGATGCACAGAAATGCCAATTTTTGCTATGGAGAGTGATTTAATATAATCAGGAGTTACCTGTGGCATCATTTATTTTGATACAAATGAACATGGAATTAGTCCTAATTACAATTTATTTCTCTTTTTTTGGTGTGTATTGATAAATGACCTCCACATTATATATAAACTTCCTAATTCTGACAATCTCCCTGTAGGACTAGTTGTCTCTACATGTGTTACTGCAGACAAACACAACAGTGTATCTGACTATCTGTCATATTCTAGAGGTATATTTCTCTCTTTATCATAGCCATTGTTATTAAACCCTGAGAGTCTGCTAGTTCCAGCCAAGCTTACAGCACCTATCAGCAACTCACCAGCCTACCCAGTCCTTGGCTGACAGTGAGAACCCTCCTTAGTCTACTCCACTGCCTGCCTGCAACTTGGACACCTGGATAATGTACACATCCCAGGGTGTTTTACAGCTGCAAACACTAATTATTCAGATAAATGTGAAATTCACAAACTTTTTGATGATATTTTGTTTCACTTTGGGAATCTAGTCTAGAAATTATTAGTACGCCATGTGGTAAAACAAATTGTCAAGACTATATTGTACCTGGTTGGAACGACTATGTAAAACTGGTGCACAGTGAAGCCAGAAATGGTTACATTCTGTGGTGCATTATTGGAAACCTATCAAAATGGCCCAATTTGTGACCTTATGCAGCAAACTAGATAATATTTTTAATATTTGCTTAAACAGCATCAACAAAGAGAAATAATTTTCCATAATTTTGGGAAAATGTGTCCAAAACATATAAGAAAGTTATACCCATTGCCACTACTTTCAATGGTGCTAGTAACCCATCTTCCACATCTGCCGTGTGGAAAGTACATTTTGAATCCTTGTTAAATAGTTTTACCTCTTATGTAAATATATGCAATATGTGAAAGAGTAAAAAATATACATGGAAGTTTTATAATGTGAAATTCACAAAAATATACATATTACATCATACATGGTGCAGAATGCTATATCTAGATAAACTGAAGTCTGGTAAATCATGTGGTAGTGACGCCGAACACTTTAAACATAGGTAGGCGCATAACTATATTACTGTCAATTTTTTACACTCTTTCTCCACGATTTTTACAATGTTATTTTTACAGGTCACCATTTTGATGTACCATTCTAATTCGCGGTGAACGTAAATGCGAGAAAACTCATTTGAGACCAAAGAAATAATGTGCCTGGAATGGCCTCATGTGCCTGGAATGGCCTTGTGTGCCTGGAATGGCCTTGTGTGCCTGGAATGGCCATGTGTGCCTGGAATGGCCTCGTGTGCCTGGAATGGCCTCATGTGCCTGGAATGGCCTTGTGTGCCTGGAATGGCCTCATGTGCCTGGAATGGCCATGTGTGCCTGGAATGGCCTCATGTGCCTGGAATGGCCTCGTGTGCCTGGAATGGCCTCGTGTGCCTGGAATGGCCTCATGTGCCTGGAATGGCCTCATGTGCCTGGAATGGCCATGTGTGCCAGGAATGGCCTCATGTGCCTGGAATGGCCTCGTGTGCCTGGAATGGCCTCGTGTGCCTGGAATGGCCTCGTGTGCCTGGAATGGCCTCATGTGCCTGGAATGGTCTTGTGTGCCTGGAATGGCCTTGTGTGCCTGGAATGGCCTCATGTGCCTGGAATGGTCTTGTGTGCCTGGAATGGCCTTGTGTGCCTGGAATGGCCTCATGTGCCTGGAATGGTCTTGTGTGCCTGGAATGGCCAGTGTGCCTGGAATGGCCTCATGTGCCTGGAATGGCCGCATGTGCAACAAATAGATCTGTGAATACTGCTTGTTTTTTAAATTACAAAACAGCGGGCACCATTGAAACATTCCTATAAAAAGCGCCATACTTTCAAGAAAAACATAAAAACAACAACAGGACCATAAATTAGCTGTACAGAAAAGGCCATTTAGAAAAGTAAATGGAAATTTATGCCCTGTTGGCCACGTTAGTATGACAGAGTCTGACCAATAATTTGATAACACAGCTAATGAAGCTCCATGCATTCAAGAAATACAAACCTCTAATCATTTTGCACTGTTTTGAACAACTGTCTTTGATCACTACTTTCATGTAGAGTAATGAAGGACACATCCAAACTGAAAAACTTATTAAAACAAAATCTTGACATCTTACCAGTGTGTAACACTTTTGTGACGATCTTTTGAGAATTTTGCTCATATGGATATATATATATATGTATATAATAACTAATATATATATAATAACTAATATATATATATGTTATTATTATTTTTTAAACTTATTTATATTTTTAACTAATTTATATTTTTAATGAATTCATTTTTTTCACTTAGTTATATTTTCACTTATTTATACTTCTAACAAGGGGGGCAGCCGTGGCCTAGTGGTTAAGGTGTTGGACTCTAAATTTAGGGGTTGTGAGTTTAAGACCCACACTGGGCACGGTTCGTTTTCGAAACACAGGAAATTTCGTTTACCCTACTTTGCTTGTTTGGAAGGTACCTGCGATGGACTAGTATCCCATCCAGGAGAGTCAGTATAACTGCACTCTAAGTTGCTTCGCACTACAGAAACCAGGTTTACACACTGGCCATATAAGCCTTCATGGCTTCCTAAGGCGTAAAGCCTGGGGGATGACTTTACCTTTATACTTATAACTTTATTATATTTTTAATGCATATTTTAGTTTTAACTGAAATAAAACAACTGGAATTCATATATGTGAAAGTCCTACCCACAGAAACATATTGTTTAGGCTATTTGGAACACTATTAAAATGCAATAAACACAAATGTTATGCCTAATCTTTCTTACAGGTATATCACTAAAGTTATTCGACATTAAACCTGCATAAATATAAAATCATGACGTTTTTTAATTTTGTGATGAAAAACTGTAACATGTGACATCATTCATGCATTGGTTATGATATCACTCAACAGTAGACGATAAACTTACTCGTATATGTAATCAATCATTCTTCTACTGCTGACTACTTCTACTGACTGATATAAAAATAAAGCACTGTCTCCCACAGCATAATACAGCCGTGCTCACAGACCGGTTAAGCAGAAATCACAAGTTCAGTCATTAATTTTGTTCGTGTTATCAGTAATAAAATCACACATTATTTGTACCCTAAAAACTCAACTGTATCTAATGTCATTTTGTCAGTTTCAGAGACATGTCAGTGCAAATAAAACAGTACATTAACACAACAAGGACACACTGTGTCAACCAATGAGAGAAATGAGCAAAGTTTGAGTAGATTTTATGGAAAACAAAAAAATTACATTAAATTCAAATAAAATAGTTGAAATACTTACAGATTATCTCTCGGTGGTGTTAACAGTCGCTACATGTGACAAATATGCCTAGAGATAAGGTCTTAGAACCAGCACCATTGTCTGCTTACCTTTGCTAACCAGTGCTGTGTGATTTTGTTCCTTGAGAAGTGTTGTTCCAAATAATCCACCAGGTAAAGTTGAGTAGAGCAGTGCTAATGGGGTGTATTGCTTGCAGCATGCACGGAGATTGATCACTGTGTAAAACTGGTGTGCTCCTCTGGCACAAATCAGCAGTGCAGGAAGTGCCAATATGACCATGGTGGAGATAGGAAAGCCTACAGACTGGCTAGCAGCAACACGATCTGTGAAAGTAAGTACATTCTGTTGTTCAGTAAGTAAAGGTAGAAAAGGTACCTTACCTTAGGATGTTTCTGATTGCAGGATTCTAGTGTTTCCTCATTGATCCGATCTTCATTATCTAACAATAATTCAAGAGTCCCAGTTCCATGGTACTTCAAAGTTATATAAAATTGCCTGGTTGGACCAGAATTTGTCCAGGTTTTTTTTTTATGAATTTATGAATTTTGCCTGTATGACTATTTCAGGGAGGGAATTCCAAGGTTAAGTCACTCTGAGAGGGAAAGCATTTTTTCTTATATTTATATTTGATCTTTGGGTAAGCAAATTTACGTATGACCCCTATTTCCTTTCCAGAAAGATGCTTCATCCCATTTAAAAAGATTAGTTGAGGATTCATAGTCATATAATTGTGCATAATTCTAAAAACTTCAATCATATCTCCTTGTAAATGTCTATATGCTAATGAGGGTAGTTTCAGTTATTTTAGTCTTTCTACATAAGGTTAATCATTCCTGCTAATTCTTAGGTTGCTCTTCTTTGGAAGTTTGCTATTGCAATAATGTGTTTTTTTTGTATGGGTAAATTCTTATATAGCACAGTATTCAGTCTTTGGCTTGGGACTGTTCAACATAGTTTACCCGAGATACAAGTAATGATCTCACATAGATGTATGACACTACATGATTTGTTGAAAATGATGACATTTAACCTTAGACCCCCCTCCCACCCATTACCTGAAACTTTGAATTACGTTGACCTGTGTGCAACTTCTGAAACTTTGTATACACCAGGTGACAGTTCAGCTGTTATGATACAAAACTGCCTGCATGTGTTCCCTGTTGGCACCGTTATGAACTGTGCTTGGAAAATAATATGTTGTTTGTTTGAAAGTACATAAATGTACAACACTAAATGAAAGGCCCTCCCCTTGAAACCTATTTTGCATAGTATTTTACATCAGTGTTTTGAAATCATCACTAAGCCTTAGTTAATGGAGATGTTCAGAAACCACGAATGAAAGGTGTGTCTTAATTTCTATGAACATGGTCTGTCCATTTGTAGCATATGATGCCAATTGTAGCCAATGACACCAATTTGTTCTGCTCTGGCCAGGATCTGAGCCAACTGAGGAAAAATGTCGGCAGTTATTAGATAAATTGAATAAGTGAAGTGAAGCAAATAAATTATCCTTGAACTTTTCAAAAACTACTTATAAACTGCTTAGTCATGGTAGAAACAACCCAATATTATTATTGACATTAATAACTATATGTGGGCAGTAGCGGCATTATAGACGTACATTTCAAACAGTTTTGGACACTTTGTCAAGACGTGTAATATAGCACGATTAGATTAAGTGGATTTTGAAAAGGGCATAATGTGTAACCTACCTAGTACTATTAACATGCCAAATAAAGCCCTCCAGCTTAAATAAATTATGAGAAATGCTCTAACAATAGCTCTTATGGACATACTAGAAGAAAAGATTTTTTAACATTGCTTCAAATAGTAAATAAAATTAACAAAAGTGTCTGTACTCTAGACTTAAGTAAGTAGGTCATGGGTTCACGTGTCTGTTGTTGGGGACATACACTTTTTGCTGAACATAGAAACACTTGACAGTCTACCATGTCCCATTATATCATTGCCTCATAAAAAATATAAATATGTAACAAAAAAAGAAGAAAATATGCAGGTTTTTTCAGAAAGTTTAATTTATCTAAAACAGTCACATAATCTATACTGCTGTCCGACGCTAATTATTTTGTAATTCATGTAATAATATGATACATCCATCATATTTCCCTTTATTACAAATGTTTATCTTCAAAATGGTACTGTATTTTTTATAGATAAACCAAATTTGAACAAAATGATGGTACGGTTGATAATTGTCAAGGATTAGTCTGGTGTTGAAGACATGATGATTCAACTGTGCCAAACCCAATGTCTGGTTTTACAGGGATCTGTTCCTGGCGTTCAGACAGCAACTTCTGTTACCCTGGAAAGTGTCCGGGTAGAGGTACACAACTAGGTCCAAGTTGTAGTTGTGCACCAGGGTTTGGTTCGAACAACTGTTTGACAAGTGAGTGGCTCATCATGACTTGTATTACGTGGCATCAATGTTCTATTTCCAGCAATGATGGCTGTAGCATTAGCATTGCTGGAAACAGAACATTGATTTTAATGATCGTTGACATTTAAATTTCTCACACATATATATAATATATATATTTATATATAATTATATATAATTATGTATATATATATATATATATATAATTATGTGTATATATATATATATATATAATTATATATATATATATAATTAAGTATATATATATATATATATATATATATATATATTCACACCACGGTTATCCATACTTTTTCTACCTACTGATGCATGTTTTTTCTAGCTATGTTGCATTAATTAAATACCTTTTTGCAAAATCTATGTTGATGTTATTGGAAATTTAATGCTGAATTGATTGGTACTAACCACATTGTGTTCTGATATAAACTTTTTTTGAATTTTTTTATCAAAACATTACAGCAAAACGAAAGGTTATGTTTACATCGTACTGGTTTGCAAATTTCCATGGACAAAAGCCCCCCCCCAACCTAAATGCCATGGACAAAAACCCCTCTAGACAAGATTTAACAAGATTCACCATCCAAGCCAATAAAAAAGGCCCTAATGGCAAGTGGACAAGGAACCCATTGGCTTATCGAGAGTCCAACAATGTTCATCTACATGTAACCCGCCCTCCTGAGATATGTGTCAACCCTGTTTTTAAACAAATTCTTTCACACTGTAATTATACAATCAGTAGACAATTTGTTCGATTCATTTATTGTCCTCTGTGAGAATGAGTACTTCCTGCAAAAGCTCCTCCAGACAAAAGCCTGATGAACAAAAGCCCCACAATCTAAATACAGTGCTGTACATACTTATAATAGGAAATAAAGCAAGTTACCATCTTGTTTGTCTGGTTGGCACCATCTGTTTATACTTGAAAACATGATTTGGTAAAGCACACTTTGGCCCTGGACAGTTGTTGGGCACCTGAAATATAACATGGCCATTGTGCATAGTTGGTTGTGGTATTTCAACATTGGATTTGATGTTTTATTTTTAATAAGGCCTAACAGAAAAAGTTCTATGTTTCCTATTTCATGCTTGCAAAAAGTAGGGTAGGTAGGTAGGGAAATGTTTTTTTTTATCTTAACTTTTTATGTTGTTTAAAATAGGGTAGGTAGGCAGCTGTATCTTTTTTTTAACGTGGAAGCATTCCCAACATCGGTTAGTCATGTGTAACCGGATTGTATCCTTGTTGTACATATATAGTACATAACACATGCCTGGAAATCTAACAATATATGTTTGGCATTCAATGCATATGTTTTGGCCTTCATTTATCCTTAGCCACCCTCTGTTGGGATCTGTATTTTTTCGCTTAATTATTTTCACTGTAACCTTGCATTTACGAACACTTCAACCCTTAGTTACCCTCTGTAGTGTGCGGTCTTCATTGTGAATGGTGTTGTGTATTTCCGCATGGATTATTAACCAGGCTATCTAGGTACCATAGAACCTGGGGGCTCCACATAGAGTGCAATATTCTCAATCAATGGTAGATTCAATCACGGACATTTAAAACATCATTTAATAAAAACAATTTATTCACCCTGATTTTTATCTTTGCCAGATACTAGTAGACATACTGTACATGAATGTCATTTTGAAATTTGGAACACAATATAGAACAAAATTGACATGAAATGTACCAAATTGGCATATTGCAAAATGCCTGAATTGGATGTGTTCATCGTTTTTTACCATATGGTCGTAAAACAATTGCTTTCAGTCCAGTGTCATCACATACACCACAGAGAGGGAGCACCGTTTTGAATTTCTTTTTTAGTTCAAGATCCACAACTGCTTCCTCGCTGCCACAGTGTGCACAAATGTCCAACCTGCCAATGTTGCTACTGTAATATGCAACCTCCACTGGTAAGCTGCATGCCAGGCCACTGCGACATTGTACACTTTTGAGAAGTGATGAATTTGGAGGCAAGATCGGAGCGCCACAGCTGTACTCATGCTCACTCAATGCCAATGTGAGGGATAGGTTGTGTCTTTCCGACAGTTTCTGTTTACTATAAATGAATCTTGGCTTTCTGCACTCAACGCACTGGATGGAGGCCCTAGCATGCTGTGCTGTGTATAAACCATAATCGTCCAAGGACTGCTGTTTTGACCTCACCGTTGACTCGACACCCGCTCCCTGCTGCTCAACCATCTGCTGGTCTGTCAATACCACTGCTGACGCACCAGCCACCTGCTCAATGCTCGATACGACCTGACTGGGCTGAGCATCATTCTTCCGTTTCCTTGTGGGCTTCGGTTTCTGCAGTGATGGCCTGTCTTTGTCAGTGGTCTCTGACGTCTTCTGGGATTGGTACTTTAGGTAGTGTTCTCCCGTTGGATCTAACACAGGGTCAGGCAGCCACGCTAGCTGGGTCCGATCAAGGACAGGTAGGGTACAGCACTTGGAGTCGTCACATTTTCTTATCTGAAATGTGTAGTGGCGAACTCTACAGTGTCTTTCCAGCCAGTCATTGTACGCTGTCACCTTAGCTGTGTGAGCTTTCTGGAGTTTGTTAACATCTAACTTTGGGAAGAGTGTTCGGAGGTGACGCTTCAAATGATCAATGTCGTCCTCATCCAATGGAGCAATTCTGTTGCTTCAGATGATCCTTGTAAGCTAGGAAGCATTGTGCAAGGTGTTCTATTTCTTGTGCAATAGTTTTCCAGGCTTGGCTAGTGTTTATAATTGGTTTACTCAGCAAGCTATAAAGCGATTGGCCATGACTTTCTAGCTGTGAAATTGACATCGGTTGCTCTTTTTGTTTCTTTCTTTTACAGTCGTTGTACCCGACATATTTATCAAAGCTGCTGGGAATTGGCTGGACTTTAGACTTCCTCTGGGCAGCATCATTTATCACCTGGTGTTGGTTCGTTACGTACCACAAGGCATTACATAGCACCTGGAAAAGAAAGAAATTTGTGTAAATTGGTGATTCGTCAAGTTATTCTTAAACATATTGCAGGTTTAATATTAAAATGTAATACATTTCAATCATTACACATTTAAATTTTAATACTGCAAAAGTTGCAAACAATATTCATTCTCATCTGTTTTATGCATATAATTTAGTTTAACAGATATTAAAAGATCATTTGTAAGGTATTCCAGTACCATGATTTATTAAATGCAAATAATTGTATCAATACTTCAAAGTCAATAGGATATCTACAGCATTTCCTTCATAATCTTGCAGGCTACCAGTATTTGAAATTTATTTTTCTCACAACCACATTGAAAGCAATCCAAAGAAATGGTCTGACTTCATCTACATCATTTAATTTTTAGATTCCTCCTGCATTTGCCATGATTCAATTAACTTATAATTGATCTACAATTGTTGACTTATTCATATATATTTATTTATGAATCATATGCAATCTTTATGTATCTTGATAATGAAAACAGCAATCTATGGTCACGTAAGAGATTGCCAGATGGTTCACCGCCGGGACGGTTCGGCCGCCAAACATTGATGTACTGTAATATAATGTACCTCCGGGAATATATGTCTGTCGTTTAAAATGTAATATTGGGTCATTTATTGTAGAAAATCTGTATTTGAGATGTTTATAATTGAAACAAATACAGAATATTATTTTTGGCGGTGAAGCGTCCAGGACGGCGGTGAATCGTCTCGACGAAAATCAGCTCTAGGCGGTGAACCGTCCAGATAATATTGAGGTGAACCGTCCCATGGCGGTGAAACGCCCAGCACCCATGTAAGATATAACATTAATTTATTTAATATAGCAACTATTCAGGGTGCTTTGGGAAAACACCGTGATATATGTACATGTACAATATATACAATATAAATATCATCATACACCAGATTTGCCATAAAATTAAGCTGACATATACTGTATACATATGTAATACAAGGGGGCGGGATTTAAATAGGGAGCGTCATCAATGCTAACATAATTAAACAATATTAACTTCTTTCAATATTTTTCTGCATTAAACCAAATTAACGTTTTATTTATTTCATAAAACAAAAAATCTGAATACATACTTGGATAAGATACGAGCCTTCTGAAATCCCCGCTCTTGGCCACTTCAGTCCCCTCTTCTCAAATTCGGTTGCCAAGTCATTGTACAGCTCATCTTTTCGTGTGATCCCAGTTTTGGCACCAGAACTAGGGTAGGGTGCAAATATGTTATATTGTGTATATCCATTTATATTTAAATTGTTAGATCTATTCAATCTGCATTGTTTGTAAAACAAAGAGTAGGCAAATAGTCTTAATAGAAAAGAAAATAATTAAATCCAAGCAATATAATCACGAGTTGCTAACTTGCTATGACACTTGTCGACTGTGTCTTCACATTTCTTGAATTTCTTAAATTTAGATCATTTTTCCTTTTGAGTTATGACTTGTCTTAGACTCTATCATTTATGTGCTTCATATTCATTAGATCTAGCTATTAAAAAAATAAATGAATACCTGTTCGTTTTCTTCGGCACGAATTCCGATGTAACTCCCATTAGAATAGCAAAGGCATTGGGTAGTGGTGGAGCAATATTGTCGACATCGCACTCCGCACCTTCTGTAGATTTGGCAGGTCTTGCTTGACAGTGGAAGCTGAGTTTATTGATCTTAAACGCGTCCAAATCTTGTACAGTAATGTCGAGCGATAGCTCGCCAAACGCTTCGTTTTCGGCCTTCTGGCTGAAATTTTTACAATCCAAGGGCGGGTGATTCTGCTCGAATACATCTTTTAACGTGCCATGGAAAGCAGCCACTGTTTTCTTTGCCGAAATGTGGGGACAAAGATTATACCGCACTGCCAAGATGCGAGACGCCATTGTTGGTCGAACTTGGAGATAGCCCGCGAAATGCAAAGTCGCGCGTGATTGGATAACAAGCCAGACACACCTCCGCATATAGCCAATCACGATCAGTT
Source organism: Lamellibrachia satsuma (assembly GCA_033239005.1). NCBI lineage: Eukaryota > Metazoa > Annelida > Polychaeta > Sabellida > Siboglinidae > Lamellibrachia > Lamellibrachia satsuma. Next base: position 10,586,316 of record BSQZ01000016.1, on the reverse strand, counting down.
TCACAAAATGACCTTCACCATTACCCAGTTTGAGAGAGCATTCAGAAAGCAGCTACCGTAGCAGAATAGTGACATAAACTTTTAAATATAAAATAATAAAAAAGTCGTACATTCGCAGAGGGTCGGTCGGAACAGATTTTATTTTATTTCGAAATGCATAAAAAGTTACAGGGTCGGCCCTATTACGTAGGGTCGGTCGGGAAACCGGAAACATAGAACTTTTTCTGCTAGGCCTAAAGCAAATTTACGTGGAAAATCCTTGCCCCAAGCTTATTCTATGAAGAATTGTGACCATGGGGTCACTTTTCTATGCCCATAATGGTTTGAAAAAATCATGATAAAAACTTTATCGCATTTTCTTATTTCAATCAGATTTTTGTATCTGGTGTATACCTGAGTCTTAACAGAGGGTACATGATTTTAGACTGGTAGAACATTATATATACCGGTCAGGGGCAGAACTTCATCATATTTTTTAATAGACAGCAGGACTAGTAAAGACAAAAGTTTACTAGTCCTGGTAATAACCAAAGATAGACAAATTTATACCATCAGCCGTAATTTATTCAACAAATAACTGACATCATGGGAAACAGAAAACATGGCAGCCATACCAGGGTATGTCACAGTTCACTCAAGTGTTTTACATGTCAGAAACACTGCTGTCAGCATCTGACACAGTGCTGTCACTATCACTGTCACCACCCAGCCTTGGTCCTGGCCCCAGTGGTTGCGTGTTTGGCCTGCAGGCACCACCAACACTCCACAGTTTGGTGGCCTCAAGTGGGTCAAATGCCTCGATTGAGGATGATCTCCTAATCAATCAATAACCTACAGATGCGTGAGACACTCCAAGGTGGCCTTGTTGGGTAACCGACCAGCCAATAATAAATGATTGTGATGAAGCAAATGCCCTCAACCAATTTAGTTCTGTATTTACCCAAGAAAAGCACCCCAGCCCCTAAATAGCACCCTCTACTTACCCCTACATCCCCGTTCTCGAAATTGGCATAGATGGGGTAATAAAGCAGCTGGAAAATCTAAACCAGAACAAAGCTACAGGCCCAGATGAACTCCCAGCCAGAGTCCTTAAAGAAACTGCAAAGCAGATAGCTCCCATTATCACCCAAATTTTCCAACAATCATACAACACAGGAAGCCACAAATCTGACCCTTCTAACTACAGACCCATATAACTAACCTGCATCCTCTGTAAAGTAATGGAACATATCATCCTAAGCGATATGTGGAAGCACCTGCACAAGCATAACATCATTCTCCACTTCCAACACGGATTCCAGTCGGTACTGTCTTGTGAATCCCAACTCATTGAGACAGTCCACGACTGGATGACTGCTATGGACAACAAGATCCAAATTGATGCAATCCTGCTTGACTTTGTCAAAGCCTTCAACAAAGTCCCTCACCTACGCCTTCTATCAAAATTGACCTCCTACGGAATCACTGGAAACACTCAAAATTGGATCAAATCTTTTCTATCCAACCACAAACAGAGAGTCTCAGTTAACAGAGCCCTGTCGGACATCACAAATGTCATATCTGGTGTCCCACGGCAGGGCTTCACGTTTGAAAACAATAGGCGAGCGATAAATCGCTCGCCTAAATATGCCAAATTAATTTAGGCGAGCAATTTCTTAGTTGTTGTTTTTTTACTGTTTGGTGGCGCCACCATTCGCCCTTTGGATTATGTCGTTGTTGCCAGGCCCATGAAATTGTAATTGGTACTTTTTCCTGCTATGACTTTTGTACAAAGAAATAAATGTTTACTTTAGTAAACCCCATACATTGTAAATTGATGAAACAGCTTTGAATTGCAACATGTCATTGATCACCGTAGACAAGGCCAGTGTCAGCCCATGGCAGTGTGCTGCGCACTGGGCCTGGCCGTGCCGTGGCAGTGACCACGACTCAGCACTCGTTTCGTGTGCGACTACGCTTAGGCAGTTTGAAACTTGCAATTGAGATTCACAAATATGCCATGTATAAGAATTAGATGTATAGTCATAAATGCAGCTTACTAGGCAACACCAATATAAACTGGGGTGAAATGGCGTGCTTCCATTGCATCATAATGCCAAACGCACAACTCAAACTCAGTGCGCAAAAATATGAATTCGTCATCCGCACACGAAACATAGAATCAATATTAAGTGGTACCGGAGATGTGCGTTGTGAATTTATGTGTTACGAGCGGTTGAAAGACGAAATGGAACAATTACTAAAATTATCGTTTTCAATGTCTAATCAACTTTTACACTCCGTGTCAACTCTTACATTTTCGGTAGTTCAGATCCAGGTTATTATTTTCGATTCCCATTACAGCGTAGTCGGTAATCAGATCGTAACGAAATATTGTTGATATCTTATGTATTCTACAACTGTATTTTATTCAGTTCGACATACAACAGTATGTGACATTTAAAGATAACACACACTGACGCTAGTCCACTCATTTGATAACTTCTTTATAAACCGCGCGGCCAGAACATCGTGGCTTCAATGACAATACCAATGGCGTTTTTGCAATCTTGGTGCAGCGGGCTGCGATCGCCATCCCCGGTGACGGATGATACGTGAACTACTGGAGTCCAAATACTTCCTTATAAAGAAAGTAGACTTTCCTAGTGAATATAATACTCAAGAAACTCATTGTCAAGGCAAACACTTGCAGGCAGCGAGTGATTTTAGCAATTGACGCGAGCGAAAAATCGTAATTTCCGGTTCCATTAGTTATTGTTAAAGGAGATTCATAGTCGTATATTATTGCCTGGGTAGACCAGAATTTGTCTAATTTGTTTTTAAATGAGTTAATTGATCTAGCTTGTACTACAGAGTTTGGGAGACTATTCCATGGTTCAGCCACTCTAAGAGGGAATGCATTTTTTCTTAAATTTATTTTTGCTCTTTGGGTAAATATTTTAAGGGAGTGTCCTCTATTTCCTGATCTAAGTGTGACATCCTCCCATTTCAGGAGGTTTGGTGCAGATTCATTATCGCACAATTCGTGCATTATTTTATAGACTTCTATCATGTCTCCTCTTACTTAGCCTTCGGTATGCTAATGTGGGTAGCTTCAGTAATTTTAGTCTTTCTATATATGATAAATCCCTCATACCAGGAAGTTCTTTTGTGGCTCTTCTCTGGACGTTTTCTATTACTATTTTATGTTTTATCTTATATGGATACCATACTGCTACGGCATATTCTAGGTGAGATCTAACCATTGTCTTATATAGTGGCAAAAAAGTGTGTGTGTCTAGGAAATGGAAGGTTCTTCGGATTATTTTTGTCATTTTGGTTGCTTTATTTACCACTTGCTTTATGTGATCATCAAATGACAATTTTGAATCGATAATTACACCTAAGTCAGTTTGCTTATCTGTGGTGGCTAGTGAATGTTTAACATTATTGCTTGTCATGAAATATTCATTTTCACCTATATTATTTTTTCCAATTTCCATGTGTTTACATTTGTCTGGGTGGAATTTTAATAGCCATTTGTCGCTCCATTGTTCTAGGATACTTAAATCTTGTTGTAGTATATCCTGATCATTTTTATTTGTTATGGCTCTAAATATCTTAATGTCATCAGCGAAAAGGAATGTATTGGATTTAGTTAAATCTGGCAGGTCGTTTACGTATAAAACAAACAGTAAGGGTCCTAGGACAGATCCCTGCGGTATCCCTGATGTTACTTTGTGCCAGTTTGATTCTTTTCCATTTACTGCTACCTTTTGTCATCTATTTGTGATGAATGCCTCAATCCAGTTAACTAAATCATTCCTAATGTTAAAACTTTTTAATTTACTTATTAGTCTCGTATGTGGCACAGTATCAAAAGCCTTTTGAAAATCCATATAAATAACATCTATGTAATTACCCTTATCCATTTCTGAGGTCCATTCATCTAGTATTTTAATTAGTTGGAGAACTGTTGATCTGCCAGAGATAAACCATATTGTTTTTGACTGAACAGACCATTGACTTTCATGTAACTGATGATGTGATTTCTAATAATTTTTTCCATGCATTTACAAACTATGCTTGTTAGGCTTATTGGACAGTAGTTGCAAGCTAATTTCTTGTTTCCTTTTTTATATATTGCTGATATTTTGGCATCCTTCCATTCATCGGGAATACTTGATGTTTTTATAGATGTTTCAAATATTTTTTGTAATGGGAGAAAGATATTTTCTGACAACTCAGTTAGCAACCTGGCACCAATTTCATCAGGGCCAGGCGATTTGCTTATATTAAGTTCTTTTAATGTTAGTAATATTATGTTTTCAGTTACTTTTAGCTCATCCATTGCTAATTTAATGTTTACTTTGGGTGTAGTTGGGATAGACCCTGTCTGTTCAGTAATGAATACACTGGAGAAGTAGTTAGCAAGAATATTTGCTTTTTCTTCGTCTTCAGTTGTTGTTTGGGATTTCGGATTTGTGTGGTCTATATTATGTTCCCCAATTCCTTGTTTAACTGTAGTTTTTGATTTATAATAGTTCCAGAAGACTTTAGGGTTTTTCTTAGTTGGAATGGCTAAATTTTTTTCAAACTCCTTTCGGAGCTTTCTGGTTAAAGCTCGGATTTTATTCCTGCTTTTACAATACTCTAGATATTTTGTTCTATCCCTTGTTTTAATGTATCTTGTCCATAGTCTATTTTTACGTCTAATTAGTTTTCTGGTGTTTGCATTCAGGGGGAAATTTCCCTTTCTGTAATTTGAAACTTCTTTTTGAGGTACGTATTTATCTTCTAATAATCTTAGTACTGTTTTAAGGATTTCCCATTGGTCGTTAACGTTGTCTTTACAGTCTTTAAATTTCTCTTCCCAATTTATATCTGAACACTCTTTCCTCATTCCTTCATAATTTGCCTTATTAAATAGCTTCCGTTTTTTAGTGTATTTATTTGTTATAACCTTGCACAAAATATTGAATGTAATGACACAGTGGTCACTTTTACCTAGAGGGCTGAGGTACTCTATTTCCCCTATGTTGTCTTCTTCATTTGATAAAATCAGATCTAAAAGGTTTGTGTTAGTTATGCCTCGTCCTCTGGTGGGATTTGAGACATGTTGATACATGAATGTGTCTCTAAGGCATTCTACAAATTTAAAATTTAGGTTGCTGGGGTTAATTGATTTGGTCGTCCAATGTTTCCAGTTAATATCTGGGAGACTGAAATCTCCTGTAATTACAATGTGTGAATATTTAAGTCCTGATGTGGATCTAATCATATTTAGAAGTTCTGCGTTATTTTCTTCTGACCCTCCATCGCTCCTATATATGCACCCAAAGAGAAGTTTGGTTTTATTTTTAAGTTTAATTTCTATAAATAAGCATTCCTTGAAGGTTGAGACCAGGTTTATATTTTCTGCGTATAGGGAATTTAAGACGTATATTATAATACCCCTACCTTCATAATTTTCTATATTTTTGGAGAACAGTGTATAGCCTTCTCAGTAAAATTCTGGTATGGTTACAGTGCATTTGGGGTTTTTTGGTTTTACCTCGTTAATTGCTATTATGTGAGGTTTCAGTTCTTTAATTCTTTGTTCAAATTCATTTTGCTTGTTCCTTAGTTGGTCAGCATTGGTATAAAAACACAGAATGTTGCCTATGTCATTAAGATTATTTTTATTAACATTTGTTTTACCATCCGTCACTCTAGGTGTAGTCTTTACTGGCTTTTCCTTATCTTTCTTATTTTTCTCTCCCATGGTGGACCCCTGACTCTGCACAGGTATTCCCCCGATTTGTCTGCAGCTTCCTGCCTCTTTGCTTCTTCATATAGCTTTTTTGATTCCTCCCTTTCTTGTTTAGTTTTGTCATGATCAATTTTTATGTTTCTGAACTTGTCATTTTCTCTGATGTGATGGAACCTTCGAAGAAGGGTTCCTTTTTTGTCAATATGTGTTAATGTGATTAAAACCGGTCTGGGACCAGTTGCATTTTCCTTGGCTTCCCCAAGCCTCCGCGTTTCTGTGACATCAGTGTCTGTGAAGTTATTCTTTATTTCTGTACACATTTCTAAAATTTGTTCTTTGTCATGTTGTTGTCTCGTAGTTTTTAGTTGTGATGTAGATTCTGGTAAGTTGAAAATTATTACGTTGTTGAGTCTTTTTTCTCTGTCTTTTGATTCCATGTTCTGTTCTTTTACCTGAATTTGTACGACTTCCTTAACTTCATTTGGGCTGATGACTTTGCTTGGGTTTTTTTCCAACTTAGCTTCTTTGATCATTTCGATGACTCTTGTTTCATCCACTTTGGTTCTGATTTCTTTCTCTAGTTCAATGATTCTCTCTTCCACTTTCTTAAGGAACTTCTGACACCTTTCTTCGCAGCTTTTTTTATTTTTCAAGTTTTTCATTACTTTTGTGTCACATGGTGGACAAAACCAGTGAATTTGTGGTTTATCCGTCATGATTTTATATTCTTTATCAGTTATTTCGACACATTCAATGCAGTAATGTTTGTCACAGTACTCGCATTCCAACAATTTGTGGTTAGGTCCTTTGAAATTTTTTTTACACCCTGTGCATATCCATACGTCATCATCATCGGTCATCCATACAGAGTCATTTTTACTTTTTGTCCTTGGTTTTTTTTACTTGCCATAACCTGGCTACTTTAGTTTTATTTATTTTATGTCTACTTTAAGACTGAGTTGGAGTAACTTTTTTTTATTGCTTATATATATATTTTTAATATTAAAGTGTTGTGCAAGGGATCAAGGCAATGCTGGGAGAAAGAGTTATAGAAATGAAGAGTGATACCCAGGGCGACTCTGGGTATATTGAGTTGCCTTGATGAAAGGGCCGAATTAGTATAAGGTCAAGATTATGTGCAGGACAGTTGAAGAAATGTATTTATGTCTAACTAATTTCTAGTGTTTTGTCTAACTAATGTTTATGCGTAGCTAATTTCCTGTCTAAGTTTTGTATGTCGAGCGTTGCTTGGGGTTCTTTTTTCCTTTGTTTACTTTAATATGGCGGGAAAAATTCGATTTCAAAGTTAAAGTTATTTTGGGAATCCTAGAAGGTAGCAGTTATTTAATTTTTGGTACTGTTAACAGTATCTAGTTTGACTTGTGCTATAAATTGAACTATTAGTTAAAGAACTTTGAATGGTTAGTTAGGATTTAGATTTTGAGCAGTTGTTACTACGTGCACCTGAACCGGAACTATGTCTATGTGTGGATGTAGCAAGACAGCGACAGTTTCCACACACCTAACCAACCTATTAAAAATTTTCAACTGACATCCTATACATAAAATAAATAAAAATATAAATTAAAAAACCCTTTCACTAACAATAAAGATGCTAGTCTTTTAGTTGTATATGTACCACTCACAGCGCATGCGCAGAGCCTACCACAGACTTCTGCGTTAGCCCAAGATTGGGCTGTTTGGAGTCTAACAACTTGAGACTTACACTGCTCGATGAGCTGGCGCCGTACCGGGGCGGACATCGCGCGCAGGCTGGCCGACTGCTCGCTAGTTGTGCCTTGTGGCCTCACTCATGTCACGAGCACGTAGGCGTAGGGAGGGAGCACGGTCGGAAAGTGTCGGTCCCCGTAATAAAAGCGTTCTTTTCGTTGAATACCAGTCATCTCATGTGTTAGGCACAATGTGCAAAATATCACTGACTGTTGATCATTGTACGACAGCCAGGCATAGTCTCTCTCCCAACTTTTCAAATAACCCCTCTGTCGTTGGCGCTTCGACTTGTCATTCAAGGACAAGTTGTCGCGGTAACGCTTTTCCAACTTTCGTTTCACTGCTGACTTTGCAATGCCAGTCAAATAACTATGCATGTCGCAGAATAACGATGAACGAATCATATAATAAAACAAAACTAATATAAAACGAAAATGTAATAGCGATAAGTATCTACGAATACTCCCTCTTTCTCTCTCTCTCTCTCTCTCTCTCTCTGAATTTGAAAATGGCCGCCAATTGGTACCCTTTAGATGTATTGACTATTGATGTAACCAATTAAAACTACCGTCCTAGTACGACATATCACACCACAACCAATCAGCAGCATGGTTTGACTGGCGAGGCCAACACAATAATTTATTCGTTGTACGGGTGGTGGTAACATGGAAGTTATGTTTTGATTGTACGGGTGGTGGCGCCACGCAACGTGTTGCTTTTACTAGACACGCGGACTAGTTGGTTCGTGGCTTTCTAGTCTGCGGAAATCTTTACTAGTGTACGGACTAGCGGACTAGTGGTTAGTTCTGTCCCTGCCGGTAATATAATTATAATATAGTTTGACAACTTTGTCCTAACACTTTAAAACAAACTACAGACTTATTTATACAAACTATATAAATTGGAGCTGGTGTTGGGCTCCGTGAATTGAGATAGTGTCCACAATTGCTTGTAGTTCCTTAGGCCATAAATATTAGAAGGCATGTTGTGACTTGCAATGACCTTTGTGGTCACTGTTTGTTGAGAGTGAATTAACACCCGTCCAAAGCTCAGTGTACTCTACCCAGACTGGAAATTGGTACCATGTACACTATACTATACAAATTATTTAAATCACCCCCACTATAGAATTGTGACCCCATCCTAAACAATTAAGTTAAAACATAATAAGTGGCTAGGAGTTTGGTGACACATTTAGGTTGATTAGTAGCATATATCTATCTACATAAGCGGTTGTGGGTAAAATGTTGTCATCCCAGAATGGAAAGAAGCAAACATTACACTGTTATTTAAGAAGGGATCGAGGAACAAGTCTGAAAATTACAGACTAGTGAGCTTAACATCAGTTGTATGCAAATATTTCTAGAAACATTAATTAGAGACCACATGGTGGAATTCCGAGTAAAACATAAATTAATAGATACATCTCAACATGGGTTCATAAAAACAAGGTCATGTCTAACCAATCTCTTATTTTTTTGAAGAAATTACAAACTGGGTAGATGATGGGTTACCAGTGGATGTTGTCTACTTAGATTTGTAGAATGTTACTTAAACTAAATTAAAGCCCATGGTATAGGTAATGAAACAACTGAATAGAAAAGTGGCTTACACACAGAAGACAGAGAGTAATTCTAGAAGGTGAGATTTCAAACTGGAAATCTGTTTTGAGTGGGGTACCACAGGGGGAATCCAGGACAAAGACCCACCTGACAAAATCACCCTCCGGACAAAAGCTCCACAATCTAAATACAAAGTGCTGATTGCACAATGTATTACTGATATTAATTATGTATACACTTAACCATATTCAATATGACCTGTCTTGGAATGTTAATATATATAATATTAGATCGAGCTATTTTAAAGAATATTACAAGAGACAGTTGTTAGAAAGTGATGCTAAGTAGATGCGTGTGTTGGTGGCGTTTGCCCTGATCTGAATGAATGTTAACTATGGTCGCATTATAAAGTGACAATTTAGGCCTAGCAGAAAAAGTTCTATGTTTCCGGTTTCCCGACCGACCCTACGTAATAGGGCCGACCCTGTAACTTTTTATGCATTTCGAAATAAAATAAAATCTGTTCCGACCGACCCTCTGCGAATGTACGACTTTTTTATTATTTTATATTTAAAAGTTTATGTCACTATTCTGCTACGGTAGCTGCTTTCTGAATGCTCTCTCAAACTGGGTAATGGTGAAGGTCATTTTGTGAAACTGATATGATTGGCTATATGCGGAGGTGTGTCTGGCTTGTTATCCAATCACGCGCGACTTTGCATTTCGCGGGCTATCTCCAAGTTCGACCAACAATGGCGTCTCGCATCTTGGCAGTGCGGTATAATCTTTGTCCCCACATTTCGGCAAAGAAAACAGTGGCTGCTTTCCATGGCACGTTAAAAGATGTATTCGAGCAGAATCACCCGCCCTTGGATTGTAAAAATTTCAGCCAGAAGGCCGAAAACGAAGCGTTTGGCGAGCTATCGCTCGACATTACTGTACAAGATTTGGACGCGTTTAAGATCAATAAACTCAGCTTCCACTGTCAAGCAAGACCTGCCAAATCTACAGAAGGTGCGGAGTGCGATGTCGACAATATTGCTCCACCACTACCCAATGCCTTTGCTATTCTAATGGGAGTTACATCGGAATTCGTGCCGAAGAAAACGAACAGGTATTCATTTATTTTTTTAATAGCTAGATCTAATGAATATGAAGCACATAAATGATAGAGTCTAAGACAAGTCATAACTCAAAAGGAAAAATGATCTAAATTTAAGAAATTCAAGAAATGTGAAGACACAGTCGACAAGTGTCATAGCAAGTTAGCAACTCGTGATTATATTGCTTGGATTTAATTATTTTCTTTTCTATTAAGACTATTTGCCTACTCTTTGTTTTACAAACAATGCAGATTGAATAGATCTAACAATTTAAATATAAATGGATATACACAATATAACATATTTGCACCCTACCCTAGTTCTGGTGCCAAAACTGGGATCACACGAAAAGATGAGCTGTACAATGACTTGGCAACCGAATTTGAGAAGAGGGGACTGAAGTGGCCAAGAGCGGGGATTTCAGAAGGCTCGTATCTTATCCAAGTATGTATTCAGATTTTTTGTTTTATGAAATAAATAAAACGTTAATTTGGTTTAATGCAGAAAAATATTGAAAGAAGTTAATATTGTTTAATTATGTTAGCATTGATGACGCTCCCCTATTTAAATCCCGCCCCCTTGTATTACATATGTATACAGTATATGTCAGCTTAATTTTATGGCAAATCTGGTGTATGATGATATTTATATTGTATATATTGTACATGTACATATATCACGGTGTTTTCCCAAAGCACCCTGAATAGTTGCTATATTAAATAAATTAATGTTATATCTTACATGGGTGCTGGACGTTTCACCGCCATGGACGGTTCACCTCCAATATTATCTGGACGGTTCACCGCCTAGAGCTGATTTTCGTCGAGACGATTCACCGCCGTCCTGGACGCTTCACCGCCAAAAATAATATTCTGTATTTGTTTCAATTATAAACATCTCAAATACAGATTTTCTACAATAAATGACCCAATATTAAATTTTAAACGACAGACATATATTCCCGGAGGTACATTATATTACAGTACATCAATGTTTGGCGGCGAACCGTCCCGGCGGTGAACCATCTGGCAATCTCTTACGTGACCATAGATTGCTGTTTTCATTATCAAGATACATAAAGATTGCATATGATTCATAAATAAATATATATGAATAAGTCAACAATTGTAGATCAATTATAAGTTAATTGAATCATGGCAAATGCAGGAGGAATCTAAAAATTAAATGATGTAGATGAAGTCAGACCATTTCTTTGGATTGCTTTCAATGTGGTTGTGAGAAAAATAAATTTCAAATACTGGTAGCCTGCAAGATTATGAAGGAAATGCTGTAGATATCCTATTGACTTTGAAGTATTGATACAATTATTTGCATTTAATAAATCATGGTACTGGAATACCTTACAAATGATCTTTTAATATCTGTTAAACTAAATTATATGCATAAAACAGATGAGAATGAATATTGTTTGCAACTTTTGCAGTATTAAAATTTAAATGTGTAATGATTGAAATGTATTACATTTTAATATTAAACCTGCAATATGTTTAAGAATAACTTGACGAATCACCAATTTACACAAATTTCTTTCTTTTCCAGGTGCTATGTAATGCCTTGTGGTACGTAACGAACCAACACCAGGTGATAAATGATGCTGCCCAGAGGAAGTCTAAAGTCCAGCCAATTCCCAGCAGCTTTGATAAATATGTCGGGTACAACGACTGTAAAAGAAAGAAACAAAAAGAGCAACCGATGTCAATTTCACAGCTAGAAAGTCATGGCCAATCGCTTTATAGCTTGCTGAGTAAACCAATTATAAACACTAGCCAAGCCTGGAAAACTATTGCACAAGAAATAGAACACCTTGCACAATGCTTCCTAGCTTACAAGGATCATCTGAAGCAACAGAATTGCTCCATTGGATGAGGACGACATTGATCATTTGAAGCGTCACCTCCGAACACTCTTCCCAAAGTTAGATGTTAACAAACTCCAGAAAGCTCACACAGCTAAGGTGACAGCGTACAATGACTGGCTGGAAAGACACTGTAGAGTTCGCCACTACACATTTCAGATAAGAAAATGTGACGACTCCAAGTGCTGTACCCTACCTGTCCTTGATCGGACCCAGCTAGCGTGGCTGCCTGACCCTGTGTTAGATCCAACGGGAGAACACTACCTAAAGTACCAATCCCAGAAGACGTCAGAGACCACTGACAAAGACAGGCCATCACTGCAGAAACCGAAGCCCACAAGGAAACGGAAGAATGATGCTCAGCCCAGTCAGGTCGTATCGAGCATTGAGCAGGTGGCTGGTGCGTCAGCAGTGGTATTGACAGACCAGCAGATGGTTGAGCAGCAGGGAGCGGGTGTCGAGTCAACGGTGAGGTCAAAACAGCAGTCCTTGGACGATTATGGTTTATACACAGCACAGCATGCTAGGGCCTCCATCCAGTGCGTTGAGTGCAGAAAGCCAAGAGTCATTTATAGTAAACAGAAACTTTCGGAAAGACACAACCTATCCCTCACATTGGCATTGAGTGAGCATGAGTACAGCTGTGGCGCTCCGATCTTGCCTCCAAATTCATCACTTCTCAAAAGTGTACAATGTCGCAGTGGCCTGGCATGCAGCTTACCAGTGGAGGTTGCATATTACAGTAGCAACATTGGCAGGTTGGACATTTGTGCACACTGTGGCAGCGAGGAAGCAGTTGTGGATCTTGAACTAAAAGAAATTCAAAACGGTGCTCCTCTCTGTGGTGTATGTGATGACACTGGACTGAAAGCAATTGTTTTACGACCATATGGTAAAAACCGATGAACACATCCAATTCAGGCATTTTGCAATATGCCAATTTGGTACATTTCATGTCAATTTTGTTCTATATTGTGTTCCAAATTTCAAAATGACATTCATGTACAGTATGTCTACTAGTATCTGGCAAAGATAAAAACCAGGGTGAATAAATTGTTTTTATTAAATGATGTTTTAAATGTCCGTGATTGAATCTACCATTGATTGAGAATATTGCACTCTATGTGGAGCCCCCAGGTTCTATGGTACCTAGATAGCCTGGTTAATAATCCATGCGGAAATACACAACACCATTCACAATGAAGACCGCACACTACAGAGGGTAACTAAGGGTTGAAGTGTTCGTAAATGCAAGGTTACAGTGAAAATAATTAAGCGAAAAAATACAGATCCCAACAGAGGGTGGCTAAGGATAAATGAAGGCCAAAACATATGCATTGAATGCCAAACATATATTGTTAGATTTCCAGGCATGTGTTATGTACTATATATGTACAACAAGGATACAATCCGGTTACACATGACTAACCGATGTTGGGAATGCTTCCACGTTAAAAAAAAGATACAGCTGCCTACCTACCCTATTTTAAACAACATAAAAAGTTAAGATAAAAAAAAACATTTCCCTACCTACCTACCCTACTTTTTGCAAGCATGAAATAGGAAACATAGAACTTTTTCTGTTAGGCCTTATTTCTGTGTGTCTGTCAGATATTAATATTAAATGTATTTAACTATTAGAATAAAATTGACATCACTAAAAACACCATTATAGTGTCTGTTCATGTGTAAAATTTCTCTGTGATAACTCCTAAATTACGAGTTTAAGAGGCTTTCCAAAAATCAATGAATACACAATTTGCTGGCCGTGACGACATGCTCCCGGCTCTATGCTGTTATGCAGACAGCATAGGCTCACTGCACGTTTTTATCAGATCGGAAACTCACATGTAATTGATACTTCACTCAGTAACCAGACATAACTCCACTAGGACAAAACCCAATTGGACATAACCCCACTCAACCAAAGCCCCACTCTGACATATAATGTTACCACACCCAAGGAAAGAAGACTACATAAGTTTTTGTCCTATCCATTCAAAATAAAGTTTATTTTGAAGAAAAATGATAATTCCACCAATCTGTGTTGAACACTTATTTAATGAAAGTTTGCCTGTAATTATAATGTAAACAAGACCTTTCGTTTCGCTCTTATCTTTTGATGGAAATGTAACAAATTTATATCAGAAAGCTTAGTGTTTAGCACCAATCTATTTGGCGTGAAATTTTCAATAATATCAATGTAGATTTGTGAAGATGACATTTGATGTGTAAAATATTTCTGTGATAACTTGAAAATTATGAGTTCAGCCGACTTTCAACACAATCTATGAATACACGATCAACTCGCGATGGCGACATACTGCCGGCTTTGCTGTTACACACTGACGAGGTTACTGACATCTTGCCTGAACCTGTGAGGATTTTCACCAAGACTGGAGTGGAGGAGTCCCTCCAAAATGTTGAGTTCACCACTGAAGTGCTGCCATTTGCATACCCACTAAGTGAAATTTCTGTAGAAAGCATGGCAAATGGAGAAGTTCCTGTAGACTAGCTGGAAACGTGCAAACGTCACCCTCATACATGTACAAGTGTATATAAGAAGAGGGGAATCACAACCCAGCAATTATAGGCCAGTGAGTCTAACATTACAAGTATGTAAAGTAATGGAAGCAATTATCAGAGATGAGATTGTTGGCCATCTCCATAATCACGACATGATCAAAGCTTCACAACATGTTTTTTGGACAGTGATGTCCGACGAACCTTTTAATGTACCTAAATAAGGTTAGATCCTATATCGATTAAAGGGTTGCTGGAAGACTCTATTTATTTAGATTCCAGCAAAGCTTTTGACCGCGTTCCACACTGCCGGCTGGCAATAAAATTAAGTGCACAAGGTATAGGAGAAGTAAATAGATGGGTGTCATAGTGGCTGTTGGGTAGGCTACAACATGTCGTTATAAATGGAATGAGTTCGGAATGGTCGCCTGTTAAGAGTGGTGTACCCCAAGGGTCAATTTTGGGTCCAATTCTATTTGTAATATATATCAACGACATTGACGAGGGTGCGTGTAACAATCTTCTAAAATTTGCTGATGACAAAACTGTTCAGTCCGGTAGCATCATGTGAAGAAGCTGAGAAATTACAGAGGGACTTAAATACCACGCATGGGTGGAGTGTTGAATGGCTAATGTTATTTAATGCAGCCAAATGCAAGTGTGTACAATATGTACATTATAATTGGCAGTATGACTTCTTCATGGGTGATGACCCCATAGAAACATCACATTAATGGAGCAGTGTGTTAAAGTATCCAATAAGGTAGATGCTATGCTAGGCATGATCAATAGAGCCATCAAATATAAGGTAGTTGTGCAATTACACAAGTCCCTAGTAAGACCTCATCTGGACTACTGCATTCAGGCATGGCGCCCATTCAAGCAAAAAGATATAAACTTATTAGAAAGTGTGCAGTGTAAAAAATCTGCATACAAAGGCAGTGAAGGAGTATCTTTGAACATTACATATTGCATTATATATGAACATTAGTTCTGTGAAACAGTTCCATATTTTTTATCTTGTGTTACAGTCAGTGCCAAACCCAACATCACCTATTGCCTCGTGACAGCCGAGATGACAACCAACTCCAGCACAGAAAAGGCAGAGATTAGTTGTGCTAACCTGTCAAACACTGTCATCTACACCAACATACTGGCAACCACAGTCAAGGTGAGATTAGTTGTAAGAACCTGTCAAATACTCATCTACACCAACGTACAGGCAACCACAGTCAAGGTGAGATTAGTTGTGCTAACCTGTCAAACACTGTCATCTACACCAACGTACAGGCAACCACAGTCAAGGTAAGATTAGTTGTGAGAACCTGTCAAACACTGTCATCTACACCAACATACAGGCAACCACAGTCAAGGTAAGATTAGTTGTGAGAACCAGTCAAACACTGTCATCTACAATAACGTACAGGCAACCACAGT
The DNA here is from genome assembly GCA_033239005.1 of Lamellibrachia satsuma. Taxonomy (NCBI): domain Eukaryota; kingdom Metazoa; phylum Annelida; class Polychaeta; order Sabellida; family Siboglinidae; genus Lamellibrachia; species Lamellibrachia satsuma. The sequence continues at coordinate 10,570,353 of BSQZ01000016.1, read as the reverse complement.
CAAGGTGAGATTAGTTGTGAGAACCTGTCAAACACTGTCATCTGCACCAACGTAAGGGCAACTACAGTCAAGGTGAGATTAGTTGTGAGAACCTGTCAAACACTTATCTACACCAACGTACAGGCAACCACAGTGAAGGTGAGATTAGTTGTGAGAACCTGTCATCTACAAGCGCTGTCATCTACACCAACGTACAGGCAACCACAGTCAAGGTGAGATTAGTTGGGAGAACCTGTCAAACACTGTCGTCTACACCAACATACTGGTAACCACAGTCAAGGTGCGATTAGTTGGAAGAACCTTACACCAACGTACAGACAACCACAGTCCAGGTGAACTCACTTTGTCCTGGTGGACATGTTATGTAGTTTTTAGTAAGGACTAGCTAGTTAACAAGATTTGATACGATTGCCGTCCAAGGCAAAAACCCAGATGGCAAGTGGACAAGGAAGCCACTGGCTTAGTGAGAATCCAACATTATTCATCTACGTGTAACCTGCCCTCCTGAGATATGTGTCAACCTTGTTTTTAAGCATATTCATGCTGCCAGCAGTTACACAATCTGTAGATAATTTGTTCCATTCATTTATTGTCCTATGTGAGAACGAGTACTTCCTGATATCCAATCTACACTGATCCTTTACTAATGTTACTTCATGTTCTCTAGTTCTGTCATATTTCTTGAGTGAGAAAAAATATTTCTATCAATATTGTCATACCCATTCAATATCTGAAAAACTTCATTTTGATCTCTTCTTAACTGCCTTGACTCTAGGGTTGTTAAACCACATTCTTTATGTTATGCTATGTAGTGTGTAATTGCTTGTTCAGATCAGGCACACATGTCTAGATAATATGTGTGATATTGTATACAAAGCCATGCATGCATATGTGCACACAGGTGTTTGTGCCATAACAGCTGATAACAAGAAATGAGACATGCCATTGTTTTGTAGATCCAGTTCAGAAGTTTGTTCAAGGGGCCATCAGTGAATGAATACCCCAGACATTACTACGTCAATGACTTCAGTGTGGGGGTCATCAAGACAAAATTTACACATTATGTTGTTCGAGGTGCGTGAAGAAGAATGTAGAAGTAGAAAGTAGAAACATCATATAATTGCTATTAATTCTAACAATTAACAATGAATAACATGTAACAAGCAACTAGCCTAATTTAGACAATTTGCTAGGAAAAATTCTCGTGTGCAGCAATGAATCCAAGTACAAATGAGACCGAGTTCAACTCCCATCTCATTTACATATGGCCCAATTATCCATCGCTGATCGGTTGGAATAGTGAACTGCTGGGATGTATTTCGCCATGCGGGAGTGAATAGTTTCTCACTCCCACCCATCACACCATTCAAATAACAACCCATGATGCCCATTTCACTGTAGGACACATGTACAAGGTCGGATTACACCACTGTCACAGCCTACCCTCATGCATCATTGCAAATTCATTACATTGCTGCTAATCTGCGCAAAACTTAGTATGTGCCAATATCACATAGGCTTACATTCCGGTATGTTTCCAGACTCCCTGAGTGCAACAAGACTTGACAACAATGGATGTAACACTGGCATTACCCAGGATGACCCACACACCAGCCAACTAGAGTGCAATCTTACGGACACAATACAAAATGCTCCTCTTCAGCACGCAGACAGGTACAGTACTGGGGCTGGGTGTACACAGACAACATACGTATCAGTGTCAGTGTATCAGCAGCTTGGTGTACACTGACAATATACATATCAGTGTTGGTGTATCAGGAGCTGAGTGTACACTGACAACATACGTATCAGTGTCGGTGTATCAGCTCGGTGTACACTGACAGCATATGTGTCGATGTATCATGAGCTGGATGTACATTAACAACATAAATATCAGTGTCGATGTATCAGGAGCTGGGTGTACACTGACAACATACGTATCAGTGTCAGTGTATCAGCTGGGTGTACACTGACAACATACGTATCAGGGTCGGTGTGTCAGGAGCTGGGTGTACACTGATAACATACATATCAGTGTCAGTGTATCAGGAGCCGTACAGTGACAACATACATATGCATCAGTGTCAGTGTATCAGCAATATTAACAATAGAGAATCTTGTGGTCTGTTAGATATCTATGATATGTGTTTTTGTACTTTCACTCTCAAATAGGAACACTAAAAGGTTCATCAAATAGGTACACTAAAAGGTTCATCAAATAGGTACACTAAAAGGTTCATCAAATAGGTACACTAAAAGGTTCATCAAATAGGTACACTAAAAGGTTCATCAAATAGGTACACTAAAAGGTTCATCAAATAGGTACACTAAAAGGTTCATCAACTTGCCATCTGGTCTTTACCTTGGATGACAATTGTGTTAAATCTTGTTGACCTTGACCTATCCCGTAATTGTCTGGTCGTTTGGGGCACCTCTGACGATAATCGCACAATCTGTTTCCACCTTTATCGGTTGTTTGTTGCCATTTGTGATTGTTCTTTTTCTACCTGCCCCTCCTTCTTGCAGGATGGTTTTTGCTAGGCAAGTAGATCTTGTGACGTGTCCATACCATCTTAGTTTGCTTCTTCTGACTAGTCAGGATGTCTTCGTGTTATCTGATGTTTCAACTGGTTATCTTTGTGACTTCTTCATTGGTGACATGGTCTGTAAAAGATGTTTCAGTAACTTCTCATCTTCAAAGCTTGTATTCTTCTTTTTAATTCTGCTGTTAGGGTCCATGTCTTGCAAGCCTATAGTAAGATCAATATGACAAGTGCACGCATCAGTCGTGTTTTGTTTTTTAGGGTGATGTTGTTTTTTTACATTGGTTTTAGTCTTTCCATTGCAGCTGAGGTTTATGCAATTCTTGAAAGGATTTCTGATTTTGATCCTTCATCTGATAGCATTGCACCGAGATATTTGTTAAATCTTGTTAAATCTATTTCAATGCAACCTTGGGCCCCTACGCTTTACATCGATACAATTACATAAATCTCCTTTCTGTGAGGTAGAATTCAGCAGTTGTGCCAGTTACCATGTGATCTAAAGTTCAAACCTGATTGTTGATTTTGTGTCAGTTACCATGTGGTCTTATGCTACTGTAACCTCAGCTTTGACTGGCGGTAAATTTTGTGCAGGATTAATTATTTTGCAGCCATACAGACATATTTTTTTCTACTACTGTTTTTGAAATTGAGTAGCGATGATTTTCTGTCAACTCGTCTTTTTTACGTTCCTCAATTTGATATAAAATGTCAGACTACTTAAATGTAATAAAAATAAAATAATTTCCTAAATGCGAGTAATATATTACTGAAAATTTTATTATAATAATAAATAGATAAGATATATGTAGCATTTTAAAAAGGAATATATGTTCTCCTTATGGCCTTTGAACATACCATTTCAAGATACCATGTAAATTTGTGTGGGTAACAAATAATGTAAGATAGCTGTAAATTAATCCAGGAATATTATTGAAAATTTCTCAGGATAGTTCATTTTCATACAATTGTTTACCATATCCAAACGTTTTATTTACCTGTGTAAGCCTTTACCAATCTTATAAAGATCTGTATTAATGACTATGACATCCCGGTAGAATGACATCAAAACAAGGTATGATCATTCTCCAAGAATAGCAGAAACAGCATTATGTGCATTTTTTATGAGAAAATCTGTATAACAATGCAATTATTCATAATTTTTGTATTAGAAGTTAATGTATTTTTTAGTAAAGAGAACACTGAAGTATGTATTTCCATGTCTACACAGGGTGCACTTCGAGGCATCAGCATCCAACGGGGGTTACGTGGAGATTAAAAACTATGACTATAGCGGAACTGTTGGCGCTGCAAAGCATTACACTGGTCAGACAATAACACACAAAGCTGAGCTGGTCATCGATCTGGTCAAACCTGTCCACTGCTCCGTGGGGTCAACTTGCTCGGACAACATGCTGGACAGAGGTCCACCAATCACCAAAGCAGTAAGTGAATAACGTTGGGGTTTCATTGAATTGTTAAAATTGTCTGATTTGTATTATTTCTATATGTACACATTTTATTCAGAGTAATACAATAAATTTTACAAGACTGCTGTCAGAAATAAATAGTAATCTTAAGAAATATGTCATGTTATCTTTCTCTATTGTCACAATGACATTGGAAAACCAGCGTGGTAACCAGTTTGCTGCAAATATTGTGAAAAATATATATGAAGAAATTTGTTGTTTTATTGTGTTATTTTTTGTCCAGTAAAAATAACATGACAAACCCAAACATTTCTTGATATGTATAGTTTTGCAATATTTTCAGCAACATTAAAAATAATGTCGACAATTAATTTTATGAAACAAAATAGTGGAAACACATTATTGTTGACCATTTTTAAACACTGTAAAGCAGGCTGGAATGATGCCTGATGTAATGTAATTGTAGACAGCTCTCACTGTGCGCTGGGCGGGCTGGAGTGATGCCTGATGTAATGTAATTGTAGACAGCTCTCACTGTGCGCTGGGCAGGCTGAAGTGATGCCTGATGTAATGTAATTGTAGACAGCTCTCACTGTGCGCTGGGCGGGCTGGAGTGATGCCTGATGTAATATAATTGTAGACAGCTCTCACTGTGCGCTGGGCAGGCTGGAGTGATGCCTGATGTAATGTAATTGTAGACAGCTCTCAAGGTGCGCTGGGCAGGCTGGAGTGATGCCTGATGTAATGTAATTGTAGACAGCTCTCATCGTGCGTTGGGCAGGCTGGAGTGATGCCTGATGTAATGTAATTGTAGACAGCTCTCAAGGTGCGCTGGGCAGGCTGGAGTGATGCCTGATGTAATGTAATTGTAGACAGCTCTCACCGTGCGCTGGGCGGGCTGGAGTGATGCCTGATGTAATGTAATTGTAGACAGCTCTCACCGTGCGCTGGGCGGGCTGGAGTGATGTCTGATGTAATGTAATTGTAGACAGCTCTCACCGTGTGCTGGGCAGGCTGGAGTGATGTCTGATGTAATGTAATTGTAGACAGCTCTCACCGTGCGCTGGGCAGGCTGGAGTGATGTCTGATGTAATGTAATTGTAGACAGCTCTCACCGTGCGCTGGGCGGGCTGGAGTGATGTCTGATGTAATGTAATTGTAGACAGCTCTCACCGTGCGCTGGGCGGGCTGGAGTGATACGCTGGCTGGAATAAAACAATATGAGTTGGCACTCTACAAACTACAGCCATATGGAGACAAGCTGGCACATCACGGGGTCGCAGCACTTGTTCGGGAGTCTCTGGATGCAAACAATAATAGTTTCAACACAAATCTTGTTGATCCTGGTAAGAATCATGAAATGCTTTTGTTTTTTTGTCAGTGGCTAAACAGTACTAGTTTTTTCTTAGATTTTAAACTTCTTCATAAAACCTTATAATGTGTCTGTTCTGGGTGAATGGGTTGGTGTTACATATATACTAATCAGACTTGCACTCACCATGTAACTAATATTTGCAGCCTGCATCCACCCCTTACCAGCAGTTAAATTATTCATCTTAACCCCATACCTTTAATGTCTTTGCCCATAAAGCCCAATTATCAATGTTATAATATTACTTATGGCATTACTGTTTGTTCATGTCCATCCAACTAGGGCAGAGACATTAGTGCATATACTATATGTAACACATTGATGTAACATGTAATATTGCTTATAGCTTTACTGAAGTTACAGTATTTAGTCTAATCACATGTACTGCATCTGTAACTCATTGATGCTACATGTGATCAATAATTACTTTAGGCTTTACCAAATGTACATAATCACATTGTATTGCACACTTTGTCATAATTGGTTGTCAGGTGTGTATGCCATGGTGCTGGTGAATGTACATGAGTTGGTTGTCAGGTGTGTATGTCATGGTGCTGGTGAATGTACATGAGTTGGTTGTCAGGTGTGTATGCTGTGGTGCAGGTGAATATACATGAGTTGGTTGTCAGGCGTGTATGCTGTGGTGCTGGTGAATGTACATGAGTTGGTTGTCAGGTGTGTATGCTGTGGTGCTGGTGAATGTACATTAGTTGGTTGTCACAGGTGTATGCTGTGGTGCAGGTGAATGTACATGAGTTAGTTGTCAGGTGTGTATGCTGTGGTGCAGGTGAATGTACATGTGTTGGTTGTCAGGTGTGTATGTCATGATGCTGGTGAATGTACATGAGTTGGTTGTCAGGTGTGTACGCTATGGTGCTAGTGAATGTACATGTGTTGGTTGTCAGGTGTGTATGCCAAGGTGCTGGTGAATGTACATGAGTTAGTTGTCAGGTGTGTATGCTGTGATGCTGGTGAATGTACATGAGTTGGTTGTCAGGTGTGTATGCTGTGGTGCTGGTGAATGTACATGTGTTGGTTGTCAGGCGTGTATGCTGTGGTGCTGGCGGCAGAAGACAAGGCAGGCAATGTGGAAGTTGCACGACGATTCCTCATCTTTGACAACGCAACTGTCATCACCATCAGTTCTGATGAAGATAAACAACTTTTGGTCTTGTCGGCTGCTGAGAACACAACACACACGTGGGTGACGTCACTGCAAGGTGTAGACAATGCTGGGCAACAGGTAAGTAAAGACTGCAACATTTATACTGAAGTCGCAAAATGAATGCAGTTATTGCCTTTCCATCTGCACGCTGGAAATATCCCTTTGTTTATTAAAATTTATATATCCAAGAAGTTTGGGATTTAGTCAGTATTCTTTTTCTGTGACATTTATGTTAATTGCATACCATAATAAGTCTTTGTTCATTAGATGAATCTGACCAGTTTAATACTAAGAAGGTATATTGTGCTGATCTAGCCAGCTTCTTCTTGTCAGTGAACTATCTGTAGCTGCTAGAAGATGGTCACTGTGAATTACCGTTTAGTCAGCTGTATTTGTATCTTCAGTATTTTGGTTTGTAATGTGTTCCCAGGTACTGAGTTGTCGTAACCATTACTGGTGTTGCAGGTTGGGGTCAGTTGTAACCATTACTGTGTGTTGCAGGTTGGAGTCAGTTGTAACCATTACTGTGTGTTGCAGGTTGGAGTCAGTTGTAACCATTACTGTGCGTTGCAGGATGGTCGGAGTCAGTTGTAACCATTACTGTGTGTTGCAGGATGGTCGGAGTCATTTGTAACCATCACTGTGTGTTGCAGGATGGTCGGAGTCAGTTGTAACCATTACTGTGTGTTGCAGGATGGTCGGAGTCAGTTGTAACCATTACTGTATGTTGCAGGTCGGAGTCAGTTGTAACCATCACTGTATGTTGCAGGTTGGAGTCAGTTGTAGCCATTACTGTGAGTTGCAGGTTCGAGTCAGTTGTAACCATTACTGTATGTTGCATGTCGGAGTCAGTTGTAGCCGTTACTGTATGTTGCAGGTTGGAGTCAGTTGTAACCATTACTGTGTGTTGCAGGTTGGAGTCAGTTGTAACCATCACTGTATGTTGCATGTCGGAGTCAGTTGTAGCCATTACTGTGAGTTGCAGGTTGGAGTCAGTTGTAACCATTACTGTGAGTTGCAGGTTGGAGTCAGTTGTAACCATCACTGTATGTTGCAGGTTGGAGTCAGTTGTAGCCATTACTGTGAGTTGCAGGTTGGCATCAGTTGTAACCATTACTGTGAGTTGCAGGTTGGAGTCAGTTGTAACCATTACTGTGTGTTGCAGGTTGGAGTCAGTTGTAACCATTACTGTATGTTGCAGGTTGGAGTCAGTTGTAACCATTACTGTATGTTGCAGGTTGGAGTTAGTTGTAACCATTATTGTGTGTTGCAAGTTGGAGTCAGTTGTAACTATCACTGTGTGTTCCAGATTGGAGTCAGTTGGCAAGGTCACTTTGCCAATGTGTTCCAACACAACAATAAATTCCTCAATGGAATTGAAGCCAACTCTCTGCCACTGGACAGGAACTACGAGGAGAGGACTGGCCAGCCACCGGTCACTGTCTCTATGGAGGTATGTGACACATATAATTGTTGGCTGCTACAGGCCACTGGTCACTGCCTCTATGGAGGCATGTGACAAATGTACTTGTTGGCTGTTAAAAGGCCACTGGTCATTGTCTCTATGGAGGTGTATGACAAAGGTTGTCAGGTGTGTATGTAAGTAAATACTGGTATAAACCACAGTATCTACTATCTCGACTTAGACAGGTTTATGACACCAAAAACGGCGGAAACTGTCAGAAACTAACATTTATCAATAAACACCATAAAAAGATCATTATAATAAAAAATTTGCAATTAAGACTACTTCCACGGCCATCTGCGCCAATCTAATTATTCTTGACTATATACGATAAAAAATAGGGAAATACATAGATTGCAACTTAGTTCTTCGTACCTCAAGGCCTAAATGAAATATAATTGATTTCCTGTAACGTAGCTAGAGAAAACATGCACCATTAAATTTTGGTAAGAAAAGTGTTGATAACCGTGGTATTTGAAAGGTGAGAAATGGAAGCCTTTGGGACTGATCATATATAACTCTTATAAAATGCAATATCCTTAAGAAGCTCAAAGCACAATTTATGAGAATAAATGCTGAATTTTAAAACATTTCTCTGCCTATGAAATCCAACCCTAGTCAGACATACTTGTTGACCGTCACAGGCTGTCACTTCCAGAAATGTATGTACACATACATGGGTGTGCACACACATCTGTGTACGCACATACGTGAGTGCATGCATGCAAATGTTTTAAATTGATAAATGGAAATGTAAATTGTATGCATTCACAAAAGCATTTGAATTATTTTGAAATGTTTTGCTGTAGGCCATACCAAATGTGAACGCTGTGGTAAAGTATGAGTTGTCATGGTCAGTTGACCATGAGGGTGGACGTTCTCTCTCAGCCCCGGACAGCTTTGTCAATGTCAGTTCGTTCCAGGTGAGTAGTTGTCTTCACACATTGTTTTGTGGCAGCTGTATTGTTTCCTGGGGTAACAGATAAGTAGTTAGATTTTTAATTTAAAGCCAGTACCAATACACAAGCAAATATTTCAATTAAATAGTTTTGTTCTTTGTGTAATAACAAACAGTTTTAATTGCTCAGTAGAAATTTCTGTGACAGAAGCAACTGTTTACAAACAACAGGTGTGAAATATTTAATATTTCAAATGTGAACTATAATATAAAATATTAGACTTTTCAGTACATTGAGCATCTTTCTTTAGTAACTGTCATTCCATATTGTTGTAGGATTAATAATGTTGTAGGATTAATAATGTTGTAGGGTTAATAATGTTGTAGGGTTAATAATGTTAATATGGGTTAATTACCAGACTAACATGTCATGCGTTAGACAAATGTCCTCTCCAGAACATTTCTGCATTACTGTTATACTATATCTTACAATTATCATGGTCAACATTTTGAATACATTTGAAGCTCTGATGAAATGTCAAGACAACTTAACCATATATTTTGCCTGTTTTATTAATCTATTTAGTTAATGAAAAATAATGTGGTTAATTAAGAATTTTATATAACTTTAATCTGGTTTTCAATGCTATAGGGAGCCCGTGTGTAAGAATATTGGGTGTAAACCCGGAAATATGATTCTTTTTGGATCAAACAACTGTTCATCTAACCAATCAGCGTATTTATAATCGCTGCTCACTCCTGCAAGAAAATATAGGCAGTTTCGATCATCTTCATCTAGTTATGGTAAATTTTTTAGTCCCAGAGTTAAAAGAAATGTCTGAACTAGGGCATCTCAAACTTTTGAAACTCGCTCATTGATAGCATTTTATATTTGTGTACAGGAAATGTAATAACATTCCAACATCATCGGAAGACCCACCTCGGGTTATCTTCCTTAGCTACTCATTCAACTGTTCGCAACTAAAAAAATTAATTTGAAATTATCTAACCCTCTGGTTTTAATGCGCTGCTGAGCTTGGGTTCTCGAGGAATTTGGTGCAATAGATGTTTTTGTCTTATCATATTATATTGTTTTATTCAGTACTGCAATTTGTATAAGAATAGTTAACATATACCTCATATCATAATGGTATATTGTGGGTTAAAGAAATGTCCTCTCCAGATTGCTAATTTTATAGCATCATTTTGAAGTAAATTTTTAGGAAATATATGTAACGCCATGCTCCTAAAATGTCAGTTATAATGTATCATCGATAGTGTTGAAAAATAACAAGAATCAAATCGATTTTTGAGGCTGTGTAGGACTAAATGAAAAGGGTACACATTTAGGCTTAGAGCCTGTTAGCAGAGCAAGGAGATGACCATAGATGTCCCGAGAGTGGACGGTGACTCAGTGCGAGTGTGGGTCAGTTACCAGTGGGTCTGATGTTTGCCCTAGAGTAATGAAATGACCATAGATGTCCTGAGAGTGGACAGTGACTGGTACCAGTGTGGGTCAGTTACCAGTGGGTCTGATGTTTATCTTAGAGCGAGAAGATGACCATAGATGTCCCAAGAGTGGACGGTGACTCAGTGCGAGTGTGGGTCAGTAACCAATGGGTCTGATGTTTGCCCTAAAGTAATGAAATGACCATAGATGTTCTGAGAGTGGACAGTGACTGGTACCAGTGTGGGTCAGTTACCAGTGGGTTTGATGTTTGCCATAGAGCGAAGAGATGACCATAGATGTCCCAAGAGTGGACGGTGACTCAGTGCGAGTGTGGGTCCGGGCGACGGACGTGATGAGCAACACAAAGACAGACTCTGTGTTGGTGCACGTTGACTCGTCTCCTCCTGTCATCCAGGACGTCTGGCTGTCTCGCCACGGACGCACTCAGTTAGCCGTGCACCACTCGGTGGACTTGTTCAACATGAAGTAAGCAACTGATGTTACAGTATTGATTGTATATGGTATTGCAGCTTCAAAGGGTAATCAAATTCTTGGATTGATTAGGAGAAACATAACTTACAAGGATAAAAAGCTAATTATACCTCTGTATAAAGCAATGGTGAGACATCATTTAGAATACTGTATATAAGCATGGAGACCATATCGTTAGAAGGATATAGATGCATACAGAGGAGAGCAACTAAAATTATTCTAGAACTGAGAGATCTTAGTTATGAAGAACATCTGACAGAATGTGGTTTAACAACTCTAGAGACAAGGAGGGTAAGAGGAGATCAGATTGAAGTTTTTAAGATATTGAATGGGTATGAAAATATTGATAGAAATATGTTTTTCTCTCTCAAGAAAGATAGCAGAACTAGAGGACATGAGGTAAAGTTAGTAAAAGATCAGTGTAGATTGGATATCAGGAAGTACTCATTCTCACAGAGGACAGTAAATGAATGGAACAAATTATCTATGGATTGTATAACCGCTAGCAGCGTGAATATGTTTAAAAACAAGTTGGACGCATATCTCAGGAGGGCGGGTTACACGTAGACAAACACTGATGTACTCTCGATAAGCCAATGGCTTTCTTGTCCACTTGCCATCTGGGCCTTTGGCTTGGATGGCAAATCTTGTTAAATTTTGTTAAATAAGTACTTCACTCACACAATAGTAATGCATCTGCTTAGATCTGTTCATGCTGAAATATCACTGAAACTTTATTACCAGGAATATATGTGTGTCAGTTATTTACTTTAATTAGCATAATTACATATTAGAAATAAAATTTAGTTAATTGTAATAACAATTGCATTTTTTTCTTCATGACTGAGTACGTATTGCTGGTGTTGTTTAGATTTGAATTCGATAGCTTTGACTTCCACTCTGGCTTGAAGGAGATTCACTGGCGGCTTCACGACTCACTTGACTCAAACACGGAGCACGGCAGTGGACATGTGACCATTCAGAGACACAATGACACTGTGGGTATTGGTCTTTGGTCTTTGGTTTGCTTACTCCAAACAGCCCCTTCTGGGGCTAACATAGGAGTGTATTGGGTGTTAGCTCCTAATGCTATCTAGTTTATATTGAGTTGAATATATGAGTAGACCATATGAATTTATATGTACATGTGCCTAATATGTACTCACAAGTTTGCACAACAAGTTGTCATCATGATACAATTCATTAGATACATTGAACATTTGGGTTGTATTATCATGGGTTTACCCCTATTGCTTGAAAAAAATTACATTTTATTACAATTTCCTAATTCATACAAATCTAAGAATTAACATGTCTATGATAATGTGTAGGTGTTTTACTGAACTTCTATTTACAAATGTTTAAAAAATGTCTTTGTTTTCTTTGCAATATGTTCCTTTCGGTCTAGATGACTCTCTGTGTTGGCAGGGCAGTAACATTGTTGTAAATAAGTACCAGGATATAGAGAGGCATGGTAGTGTAATGGTTAGCACATCCACTTTACATGACAGAGTTCTGAGTTCAAGACCCAGACCGGGCATGGGTATGTTTGGTGTAAAAACCTGGCTCTCAACATTGGGGGACTGTGTATCCCTTGTGAATGGGATGATCACGTTAATGTCGGTCCCGTCTCATTTAATTGGGGATGTAAAAGAACCATTGAGTATGACATGCACCCTGGCAGTGACCACCCTTATTGCCAGCATATAAAGGTCGGCTTGGCGATAATGTTCTGAAAAAGGCTGACTAGTTGAATGAGACCTCAAAACAACATACAGACTAGTCAGTTAATAGAACGTTGCCGAGTGCTGGAAACAACTAGAACTAAGTAAGTATGACATAAGACCATTGATACATGTCTGACAATGTTTTCATCTGCCAACAGGGAAATAACACAGACTGCATTGCCCCAAGTTGCTACTGCATTCCCAAAGACAACGAGTGCTTCCTGCGTAACTTTGAGATCCAACCAAACCTTCAGAAAATGGCGGAGCCAAATGGGAAACAAGATTTCGACTACTATCTCGTCCTTACAGTCACAAATAATGCCATGTTGACCACAATCTTCACATATAAGGCAAGTTACGATACATGAATCTATGCAATGTGTTTTGACAATTTTCCAAAATCATATTTTAAAAATATAGTTTAGATTGTGTGTTAGATCAGTACCATATATCATGCAGTTGCTGTTTGTTTTTTTAACTTTGATGCCATTTTTGTACTTGATATAGCCCAAAGACCATACTTGATATAGCCCAAAGAGCATACTTGATATAGCCCAAAGAGCATACTTGATATAGCCCAAATAGCATACTTCATATAGCCCAAAGAGCATACTTCATATAGCCCAAATAGCATACTGCATATAGCCCAAATAGCATACTTCATATAGTCCAAAGAGCATACTTCATATAGCCCAAAGAGCACACTTGATATAGCCCAAAGAGCATACTTCATATAGCCCAAAGAGCATACTTGATATACCCCAAAGAGCACACTTGATATAGCCCAAAGAGCAAACTTGATATAGCCCAAAGAACATACTTGATGTAGCACAAACAGCATACTTGAAATAGCACAGAGAGCATACTTGATATATCAGAATATGTGACTGATATTTTCTTGGGTGCTTGAAAAACTCATTTAATAATATTCGGTTATTCTGATGTTTCACCAGAGCTGCCTACCACACTTTTATTCTAATATTAAATGTTATCCTCATACCATCCTATGCATTGGTGTGTTGCACATAAATCTCTGGCTTTCCCCTTCTGCTAGGCCTACTACAAAGAGATATATTTAATAGTCTAATGTGTGTTCCCATCAGATGACTGTAGACACGACTGCCCCTCTACTCGGGGTGGTGTCAGACAGATATATTTAATAGTCTAATGTGTATGTTCCCGTCAGATCACTGTAGACATAACTGCCCCTCTACCCGGGGTGGTGTCAGACAGATATATTTAATAGTCTAATGTGTATGTTCCCGTCAGATCACTGTAGACAAAACTGCCCCTCTACCCGGGGTGGTGTAAGACAGATATATTTAATAGTCTAATGTGTGTTTTCCCGTCAGATCACTGTAGACAAAACTGCCCCTCTACCCGGGGTGGTGTCAGACAGATATATTTAACCCTTTATTGCACAGTGTAACCCTCAAGTTACAAACCGGTTATTCCCTGATATATTTGTAAATAAAGCAGCTGGATACAAACGAAGTTGTGCTGCCATCTACTAGATAACATAGCTACTAAACAGCGCCGCCTTTAGGGTAGTTTGGTACCATCGCCAACGCCCACTTCCTGTTTACTTTGTTCAGCAACAACTTTTGACAGTTTATGTTTCTGCCGGTGATTAACTTCAGGATTCTGCAAACAACTACTAAGGTACGTACTTTATAAAATGAAACCTGTATAATATGATTGTCATAGATGATAATAGCGTTAGAAACCTGTAAATATTTCAAGGAGGCATTTGGTAATTTAATTTAGTAGGTTTGTAACTTCAAAGTCACAATGTGCAACTGCGTATAAATGGCTACATACTGGAGTGGGTGATAATAGGAGGATTTTCCAGCATGAATGCCAATGCAAATTATGTAATGCTTATTTTGTTTTAATAAATGGACAAGTATATGTACATTTCCTGTGTATGTGTCCTTGTTACAATTATTGGTACCCAATTATTGTAAAAAGTAAAAAGTCATATGTCCTTGTTACAATTATTGGTACCCAATTATTGTAAAAAGTAAAAAGTCATAATTTCAAGGGTCTGGCTTCAAATAAAATATACAAAATCCAATTTGTACATGTTCAACATATTCCTGATGTTGCTGTTGATTACAACATACTCACAGGCCAACATATGTATGCAGGTCTTTTTCTAATTGTCAATGTTTATATTTTGATTATTTATCCACAGAGTGATGGATACTGGCCAGTTCTACGGACGTGCAAAATGTATTGCTCGGCTAATACCAGAAACGTCAGATGACAGTGAGCTGTCTTCCGAAGGAGAGTCTGATGTGGAAGTTGTTCCTACGACATCAGCTGTTTCTGACAGCATTGACGACTTGTCAAATGAGGAAGAGGAAGAAGAGGAGGAACCACAGCCACCTGTTGGTAGAGTCGGGCAGAGAAAATTTGTGTGGAAAACTCGACAACCGAATGATGTTTCATCAACGGAACCTGCCTTTGAGGGAGAAATTTTCACCGGAGGCGACGTGAAGCGCCCCATTGAATATTTCAACGATCAGTTCGACAATGACATGAAGAAGAACATTGTTGAACAGTCGAACTTGTATGCTACGCAAGTCAACCCGAACAAGCCTCTTGGTCTTGACATTGCCACTCTTGAGAAATTTATTGGCATCATATTCCTGATGAGCATTGTGAGGATGCCACGGGCACGTATGTACTGGAGTCTCGGCTTACGATTTCGAAAATTGCTGATGTGATGCCCCTCGCCGCTGGGAAACCATCAAGCGAATGTTACACATCAGCGATAACCTCTCTTGCCCTGCCAACTGCACAGACCGCCTGTACAAGATCCGCCCATTTGTTGATGCCATCACCCGAAAAGTATGCAGCATTGTGCCAGGAGAGAGACTGTCCATTGATGAACAAATAATCCCTTTCAAAGGGAAGTCTCGCCTGCGACAATACAACCCCAAGAAGCCAAAGAAATGGGGCTACAAAGTGTTTGTACTGTCGGGCATCAGTGGTTTGATCCACAACTTTGAGGTGTACACAGGGAAGATTGACGTGTGTCCTGGACAGCCCGATCTCAAGGCGTCTGCTAACATTGTGTTGCGACTTCTTGTGAACATTCCGAGAGGTGTGTGGCATAAAGTTTTCTTTGATAATTGGTTCAATGGCGTGGATTTGCAGGCGACCCTATGGAAACAGGGGATTGCATGTGTCGGCACGGTGCGTGCAAACCGCCTCACAGGGTGCACATTGATGACTGACAAAGCTATGAGAAAGAAGGGTCGAGGCACAATGACACTGCAAACAGCAATGGTACATGGAGTTGAACTGCGTGGTGTGAAGTGGTTTGACAATCGTGGGGTAACTCTTTTGAGCTCGTATGCTGCTATCGAACCCATCACCAATGTGCAGCGGTTTGACCGGAAGCTGACTCGGCACATCCAGGTGGAATGCCCATCGATTGTAATCGCCTACAACCAGTTTATGGGTGGCGTTGACTTGTTGGACTCGCTTCTAGCGCTGTACCGCATCCCTGTCCGTTCCAAGAAGTGGTATCACCGCCTCCTCTTCCATTTCTTGGACCTGATGCTTGTACAAGCATGGTTGCTGTACCGCCGTGATGCTGACGCCAGTGGGATTCGCCGCAATGCACAGATGCCACTTCTGCAATTTAAGATTGCAGTGGCAGACAGCTTGGTCTTGGAAAAGAAGGGAAAAGCTGTCGCGAAGAGAGGGCGGCCTTCACTCAACATCGAGGCTGAACATGAGCGGAAGAAAACTCGTGGACCTACAGCTCTGATCCCATCAACATCTGTCCGGTCAGATGACACTGGCCACTGGCCAGTGTTCACAGAGAAAAGGGGAAGGTGCAGAAAGCCAGGTTGCAGTGGTGTGCCAAAAGTGAAGTGCAGCAAGTGTAATGTCCACCTGTGCTTCACTCCGAACAGCAACTGTTATGTGGAATTTCACCAGTGACATTGGCGTCATTTCACACATGAAATGAACACTAAATGTGCCACTCCAGAATGATCTGGACTCTGGAAAAGAACTGTATTATATATACCTACATACATACATACATACATACATACATACATACATACATACATACATACATACATACATACATACATACATACATACATACATACATACATACATACAGACACACACACACACACACATACAAACATACATACATACATACATACATACATACATATAATATATATAATATATATAGTTATCAATAAATATGTCATGTCTAGTTACAAACAATCTATTACATCTAGTTACAAACAATCTATCTTGTGTTGATTATCGCACTACTGCACTGATCGGATTGTGCTTAGTTGCACAATGTAACCTCAAAGTCACAAACCTAATTTTTTTGGTAATTTGATCCCCAAATTAGATATTTTTCAATTATGTGTTTTTCAGTGTTGTTTGAATATGTATACAGCATAGAAAAACAAAATGCCTAAAAAAAATATTATGCAATAAAGGGTTAATAGTCCAATGTGTATGTTCCCGTCAGATCACTGTAGACAAAACTGCCCCTCTACTCGGGGTGGTGTCAGACAGATATATTTAATAGTCTAATGTATATGTTCCCGTCAGATCACTGTAGACAAAACTGCCCCTCTACTCGGGGTGGTGTCAGACAGATATATTTAATAGTCTAATGTGTGTGTTCCCGTCAGATCACTGTAGACACGACTGCCCCTCTACCCGGGGTGGTGTCAGACAGATATATTTAATAGTCTAATGTGTGTTCCTGTCAGATCACTGTAGACACGACTGCCCCTCTACCCGGGATGGTGTCAGACAGATATATTTAATAGTCTAATGTATATGTTCCCGTCAGATCACTGTAGACAAAACTGCCCCTCTACTCGGGGTGGTGTCAGACAGATATATTTAATAGTCTAATGTGTGTGTTCCCGTCAGATCACTGTAGACACGACTGCCCCTCTACCCGGGGTGGTGTCAGACAGATATATTTAATAGTCTAATGTGTGTTCCTGTCAGATCACTGTAGACACGACTGCCCCTCTACCCGGGGTGGTGTCAGACAGATATATTTAATAGTCTAATGTGTGTTCCTGTTAGATCACTATAGACACGACTGCCCCTCTACCCGGGGTGGTGTCAGACAGCCAGCAGTCACAGGCTGACATAGACTTCCAGCAGGACTCCACTCAGCACGCGTCCTGGCAGGGATTCTTTGACCGAGAGAGCGGCATCATGTTCTACCAGTACGCCTTTTCTGATGGCTGTGTCTCAGCCAGTGACTTCTCTGTGCCTCCAGTCGGAAAGGTTGGTGTGGTTAGTTTAGATTGCTAATTCATCCCCGGAACCATCATTTACTTGAATATTTTATCAAAAAGCTCTATGTATGTTATCAGTTACTTCACTCATTTTGTTTAGATCCAACATAAAATAATGGCCAGGTTTGGTCTAAGTAGGGATCTCCATGACCCCAGTTGATCTTTTATTTAACGGGAGACTCGGGTCGGATTTGACGGATTTTTGACAATAAAATGAATTTCAAGTTGTTGCTATTTCCGTGTATAAATATTATTCAACTTGCCATTCATGTAAGTTGCACTGTCGAAATAAACACGTTTCTTTCATAAAACGTGTCTTTTGTATGATGCCTATCATTGCTAAGTCTTTGTTTTTGTCAAATGAACCGAGACTAATGGAACGTCAGGTGATTTTCCGCGAGCCATTGCATGCCGGAAAATATTTCCATTCCAACATGGCGCATATCAATGGAAAGCCCCATTTTCGCTCTGTATGATGGTACAAACAGTTTTAAAATGTGCCCGGAGATATCCGAGTAATTCCGACTATAAATGACCGCCTTTGAACCATCTCGGCGACAAAGGAATGGGGAATGCCACGATGATTCGCCGGACATCACCATGTGATGTCGGATTCCCTCAAATGAAGCACTCTAATTGGTTGTAATACTAATTTCCATCCTCTGACGTCAGCTTGAAATACCAGCTACGTTCGATTCGATCGACTTTTTTATCCCATGAGTTTCGTTCATTTATATCGCTTTGTAAAACGACATTATGCCGTTTGGTCGAAAGAGAGTGGGCGGTTACGGTACTGGGAGGCAGCGAAAGTTGCAGTTAGCGCGCGATGCGAAGGCATCGAGGGTTGAATTCGCCAATGAACCTGTGGCGACAACTTCGTCTTCTTCGACCATCACCATGGTGCCAGCGAAAATGGCACGCAGTGTAAGTTTAATTCTGATATTTCATATCTTCACTATGATAGTGCATATGATTCAGATTTATATACATTTGTGTTTTATCCAAACATCGTTAGCCTTTGTGGCATAACTATAACTGTATAAACGATTTGACGCTGATCTAGTTCATGCTGTTGATGTTCGTGGTTGTGTTGACATTCAGGCCCAGGGGCCATCCAGGCACATCAGAAGCAGAATTGTGACTATGGTTTATTATATTACTACTATTTGCCTTGGTAATTAACGTATACATAGCCTATATACACACACGCGCGCGCGGGTGTATGTGTATAATATGGCAATGCCAATAAAGTAAATTGCATTCAATGCCATACCCCTGCATACGTAGTAAGGGGGGGGCTTTTGTTGTTGAACATGTCTTGGATACTTTTTTTGTTCATGAAATACATTTATATTGTATATTTTTTCCAGGCATCAAGGCGTTCATCAACATTAACAGCTGATCCGTCTCGGAGACTGTCTGCCAATGAACGGAAGTTTGGTTATGCAGATCTTCTGGAGGAGATAGGTGTCCCGCGATTCCTGGTTGAGGATGAGACAGATCCTGATGGAGATCTTTCAACAGTACTTGTACGCTGTGCCGTGTTGCCATCACTTGTTGCGAACCTGCCATGCGCGTTGTTAGGAAGCATACACTCTTCATCCGAGCTGTCGACCGCACAGCACCCTCGGCATGGTGTGTAGCCTCGAGACTTTCTGCACCAGTTGCGACAAGGTCATCAATGCAACTCTGTCATTAGACTGTATCGATGGGACTTAGGCGACGAATGTCCCGTTTGTCGTGGTGAGATCAGCTGTGTCGGCAGCGATGGACATGGGTGTCGGGTACTCAGAACTTGTGTGAAATTTATTTTACAATACCAGTGACTCTTAACTTTTGATAGATTATACATTCAGTAATATGTATGCAAAGTTTCAATCATCTAGGTTGCTTTTCAGATGTTGAAATGTATGTGCCAATGTACATAAACTTTGAACACGATTTTCTCAAAAACATGTTTTCCCTCACACCTACTGCCTCCCGTGTCACTTATCTCTGCTATTGTTTGACAGAATTGCTTGAAACTTTCTACAGTGTTTCTTGATAGTATGCTCTTGAAAACTATGTAGTAACTTTAAAAACATTACTTATATTTTATATAATGAACCATCAATGTAAAATTTCATGATGAAAAAATACATTCAGATGTAAAAAAAATCATGAAAACAAAAGTTTTTTAAAAACTTGGAAAGTCAACTGACTGTTTTCATTGGGGTTATGTGGAGTAACTACACACCAAATTTGAGTCCTCTAAATCCAGTGGTTACTGATATATGTCACACGCAACATTCAATCCAAGATGGCTGCATACCGTGGGAAAATATGTATGAAACTTTCTGAAAAAAATTCACAGCATTGCTGTTACATGGACTTGCAATCTATGAAAGTTTCAGCCCTGTAAGTTCATTGATAATAAAATAAGAAAATAAAATGTGTTTAGACACAAGCGACGCCTTAATATAATAACATTACTGTATTTGCATTGCTCTGTTTATTGATTTTGGTGGATCCACAATTTTTTTTACTTCCCATTATTTTATTTCATTTTGTTGTATTCTTGATAAGCCAATGGCTTTCTTTTCCACTTGTCATTTGGAATTTGTTACTGTACATGGCAGTCTGGTTTAATTTTATTAAATATCAAAACATTGACATTTTATGCTAAAAAACACCTATAGCACCCACGTCTGGTTGTTATGTGACACCAGTTGGTGTCACATAACAAAACATTGGTCTTGACAAATACATTCACATAAACATAATGACGCCCAATGTGTTCAATGACATCTTTTATTAGGATAATTCCAACAAAGACCATTGATTCAGGTGAATGAGACCACGCTGACATACGCGAGTAGGACTGTGTCCGGCCCTGGGACCTACCACTGTACAGTAGTGGCCTACAACAAGGCCCTGGAGCCCTCGCGGCCCGTGTGTTCTGACGGAGTCACTGTCGACACGACGGCGCCAGAGATTCACGAAGTGTCCATTGAGAACTCGTGGACAAGAGATGGACTTGTGAAAGACTTGACCGGCAGCGTGTGGTACATTGACCGGAACAGGTTCCGTGTACTACTGGAACATCCCAATGACAACTGCAGGTAATGACTCATAGTGTCACTAGCTCTAGGATCAAGTGATCGACAACTGTAGGTAATGACTCAAATTGTCACTAGCTCTAGGGCCGAGTGACAGTGACAACTGCAGGTAATGACTCACAGTGTCACTAGTTCTAGGGCCACTTGACAGTGACAACTGGAAGTAATGACTCACAGTGTCACTAGCACTAGGACTGAGTGACGGTGACAACTGCAGGTAATGACTTGCAGTATCGCTAGCTCTAGAGCCAAGTGACAGTGTCAACTGCAGGTAATGACTTGCTGTGTCACTAGCTCTACGACCGAGTGACAGTGACAGCTACAAGTAATGATTTGCTATGTCACTAGCTCTAGGACCGAGTGACAGTGACAACTGCAGGTAATGTCCTGCTGTGTCACTAGCTCTACGACTGAGTGACAGTGACAACAACTCACTGTGTCACTCACTACCTTTAGGACGGAGTGACAGACAACTGCAGGTAAAGACTCACTTGATTTCAATTTAATATTTATATAAATATTTAATATTTAATATCCCTTGGAAGGCAAAGAGCTAATTGTATAATATGAGGTTTTTTCACAATTAAATTATTTCACCGTCATTTAATTGATGAAAAACACATATTTATTTATATATTTATATTTATACATGAAGAATGGTAACCCATTGTTACGTAGGATATTTTTTATCTGCAAAATATAAACATTTCCCACCAAATGATGTTATGGACTTACATAAAACAGCTATACGTATATAAGAACAAGTTGCTGCGTGTGGTTATGTCATACATTTGTTATGTATGTTATCAAATGTGAGATTCTACCACACTGCTTTATATCCTGTAACACTGCTATGTTACTAAGGGGTTATCATTTGGAACTGGTAATAGGCAGGATACTAGTCCATTCACTCTATTCCTCCTATTATACACAGGATACTTGACTATTCACTTCATTGCTCCTGTTGTACACAGGATACTTGCATGTTCACTCTATTCCTCCTGTTAATCACATGATACTTGTCTATTCACTTTATATTGCTCCTGTTATACACAGGATACTAGTCTATTCACTTTATTGCTCCTGTTATACACAGGATACTAGTCTATTCACATTTTTGCTCCAGTCATACACATGATACTAGTCTATTCACTCTATTGCTCCTGTTATACACATGATACTTGTCTATTCACTTTATTGCTCCTGTTATACACAGGATACTTGTCCATTCACTTTATTGCTCCTGTTATACACAGGATACTTGTCTATTCACTTTATTGCTCCTGTTATACACAGGATACTTGTCCATTCACTTTATTGCTCCTGTTATACACAGGATACTTGTCCATTCACTTTATTGCTCCTGTTATACACAGGATACTAGTCTATTCACTTTTTTGCTCCTGTCATACACATGATACTTGTCTATTCACTTTATTGCTCCTGTTATACACAGGATACTTCTCTATTCACTCTATTGCTCCTGTTATACACAGGATACTTGACTATTCACTTTATTGTTCCTGTTATACACAGGATACTTGTCTATTCACTCTATTGCTCCTGTCATACACAGGATACTTGTCTATTCACTTTATTGCTCCTGTTATACACAGGATACTTGTCTATTCACTTTATTGCTCCTGTTATACACAGGATACTTGTCCATTCACTCTATTGCTCCTGTTATACACAGGATACTTGTCTATTCACTCTATTGCTCCTGTTATACACAGGATACTTGTCTATTCACTCTGTTGCTCCTGTTATACACAGGATACTTGTCCATTCACTCTATTCCTCCTGTTATACACAGGATACTTGTCTATTCACTTTATTGCTCCTGTTATACACAGGATACTTGTCTATTCACTTTATTGCTCCTGTTATACACAGGATACTTGTCCATTCACTCTATTGCTCCTGTTATACACAGGATACTTGTCTATTCACTCTGTTGCTCCTGTTATACACAGGATACTTGTCTATTCACTCTGTTGCTCCTGTTATACACAGGATACTTGTCCATTCACTCTATTCCTCCTGTTATACACAGGATACTTGTCTATTCACTTTATTGCTCCTGTTATACACAGGATACTTGTCTATTCACTCTATTGCTCCTGATATACACAGGATACTTGTCTATTCACTCTGTTGCTCCTGTTATACACAGGATACTTGTCCATTCACTCTATTCCTCCTGTTATACACAGGATACTAGTCTATTCACTTTATTGCTCCTGTTATACACAGGATACTTGTCTATTCACTTTATCGCTCCTGTTATACACCGGATACTTGTCCATTCACTGTCTATTCACTTTATTGCTAATGTTATACACAGGATACTTGTCTATTCACTTTATTGCTCCTGTTATACACAGGATACTTGTCTATTCACTTTATTGCTCCTGTTATACACAGGATACTTGTCTATTCACTTTATTGCTCCTGTTATACACAGGATACTTGTCTATTCACTTTATTGCTCCTGTTATACACAGGATACTTGTCTATTCACTCTATTGCTCCTGTTATAGATAGGATACTAGTCTATTCACTTTATTGCTCCTGTTATACACAGGATACGTGTCTATTCACTCTATTGTTCTTGTTATATATATATTTTTTTTTAGGTTTCTGAACATTCTTCCAGATAGTTCATTTTCAAATCAGATAACTTTCATTTTACATATCCAAGGTGTGTTTAATTTACCTGGTAGAGGCTTTCATCAACGTATCATGTCGACTTCATCAGTACCGATGACGCTGAATGACGTCATTGTAGACGTGAGGCAGACTAAGACTAGAGAATGACAAGACACTAAAGAAGAGAACAAACCTAAACGTAGTAATCATGGAGCTGTTGAAATTTGTCCTGGAGACGACATACTTCAGATTTGAAGGAGAAATTGACCAGCAGAAGTTTGGAGTAGCCATGGGCAGTCCGGTATCCCCCATTGTTATGAACCTGTACATGGAGGACCTGGAGCAGAAAATAATAGCCACAGCACCGGCAGATTGCCAACCAAGAAACTGGAAACGATATTATGTGGACGATGAAATTTGCCTGGTGCATACAGGAAAGGCAAAGAAATTACAACAACACATGAACACTGTAGACCCCACAGGGAGCATAATTTTCATGCGGGAAGATGAAGAGAACAACAGCATGCCCTTCTTGGATGCGAAGTTCACCAGAAAGGAAGATGGCAGTGTGAAGTCTACAGTGTACAGGAAGAAGACGCACACCGACCAATACTTGAACTTTGCGTCCCACCACCCCAAACATCAGAAGTTAGGAGCGGTCAGAACCCTTATGCACAGGTGTGAGACGATAACTTCAGAGGAGGGGGGACAAGAAGGAAGAGGTGGAACACTTGAGAGGAGCTCTAAGAGTATGTGGCTATCCGTCCTGTGCCTTGAACAAGGTGACAGATAGCAGTAAGAAGAAAAAGAACAATAAAAAAACAAATGACAGAAATTACAGGAGCCAACTAGTCATCCCATACGTAGAGGGGGTCTCAGAGAGAGTACACTGAGTACTGAAGAAATATGGAGTAGCAACAGCCATGCGTCCCCACACCACCCTCAGGTGCTTGTTGGTACATCCCAAGGACAAAGTAGAGCTAGAAGAACAGGGTGAACTGGTGTACCAAATACCACGCAAGAACTGTGGTGCTGAGTACATTGGGGAGACAGGAAGACTACTAAAAACACGACTGGAGGAACACAGAAAGGATGTAGACAACACGAAAAAAGAGAAATACACAAGGAGCGGGAAAAAAAAGATTGATGTCTACCATCAATAAATCCGCCCCTACAGACCATTCGTCAGCTGAAAACCACATCATAGACTGGGAGGGAGTGAAAATTGTAGACAAGGAACCCAACCGAAGAATCCGGCACATCAAGGAAGCCATCTGGATCAGGAAAGCTAGAACACCCATCAACAGAGACGAGGGCAATTACAACTGCCTCACGTGTACGACGACGTCATTCAGCGTCATCGGTACTGAGAAAGCCTCTACCAGGTAAATTAAACACACCTTGGATATGTAAAATGAAAGTTATCTGACCTGTTATATATATTTCAAAAATATATGTTCTTAATAATAACTGACTAGTCATTGGTGTTGTTCTTGCTATTGTTTGTGCCTGTATATTTATTTATTTATTACTTGACTTAGGCAAAAAGCCCGACTGAAGAACAACGTATCGTTGTACCGAATGAGACAGCTGCAGAAAAGTTCTGGTGAAAATAACATCACCTTGTGCCAGAAACCAACCTCTCCACCCCAGACAAACATCATAGTCAGCAAAGAGAACATGGTTAGTGATTATTTCAAGATTATTAGAAATATTGGTTTATTTTGTTATTTTAGTACACTACAGTTAATGATGCATATTTGATGGATGTAATTTGATTTTCATTTCTAACATAATATAATTAAATTGGTGGAACTGCACTATTTCTCTTTGAAGTGCAGCCTTACTGAATTCCAAGCATCCATTACTTGTACACCTTACTAAGTGCCAAGCATCCATTACTTGTACACCTTACTGAGTGCCAAGCATCCATTACTTGTACACCTTACTGAGTGCCATGCATCCATTACTTGTACACCTTACTGAGTCCCAAGCATCCATTACTTGTACACCTTACTGAGTGCCAAGCATCCATTACTTGTACACCTTACTGAGTGCCATGCATCCATTACTTGTACACCTTACTGAGTGCCATGCATCCATTACTTGTACACCTTACTGAGTGCCATGCATCCATTACTTGTACACCTTACTGAGTGCCATGCATCCATTACTTGTACACCTTACTGAGTGCCAAGCATCCATTACTTGTACACCTTACTGAGTGCCAAGCATCCATTACTTGTACACCTTACTGAGTGCCAAGCATCCATTACTTGTACACCTTGCTGAGTGCCAAGCATCCATTACTTGTACACCTTACTGAGTGCCAAGCATCCATTACTTGTACACCTTACTGAGTGCCAAGCATCCATTACTTGTACACCTTACTGAGTGCCAAGCATCCATTACTTGTACACCTTACTGAGTGCCAAGCATCCATTACTTGTACACCTTACTGAGTGCCAAGCATCCATTACTTGTACACCTTATTGAGTGCCATGCATCCATTACTTGTACACCTTACTGAGTGCCAAGCATCCATTACTTGTACACCTTACTGAGTGCCAAGCATCCATTATTTGTACACCTTACTGAGTGCCAAGCATCCATTACTTGTACACCTTCTTTCAGCTGGAGTTGTCGTGGTTTGGCTCGGATGCAGAAAGTGGCATTCACACATACGATGTAGGCCTCAGTTCCACGGGCTCCGAGGACTTGGATCTGCTCCCATACTCTTCGACTCACGGACACTGCCACTTCATCACGTACCACCCAAACCTTATGGATGGAGAGACTTTCTACGTCTACATCAGGGCGGTCAACAGGGCGGGGCAACAAACTGTCCAGGTAAGGGGTTGCTTACATTATCTCACCTGGTCACATCAAGGCAGTCAACAGGGCGGGGCAACATACTGTCTAGGTAAGGGGGGTGCTTACATTATCTCACCTCATCACATCAAGGCAGTCAACAGGGTGGGGCAACAGACTGTCCAGGTAAGGGGGGGTGCTTACATTATCTCACCTCATCACATCACGGCAGCCAACAGGGCGGGACAACAGACTATCCAGGTAAGGGGGGGGCTTACATTATCTACAAAATGTGTTGGCTACTGCCAGTCAGCTAAGTGTTTTTTGTTGTACGGTAATGTATATCAGGATTAGAACAAATTGTTTTATTCCTAGACCACTATGGTAAACATGTTTTATAATTATACTAGTCCACAAAGAATTCTACTACCAAAATGTTTATATTAACATGTCAGGGAATCATTTAATAATACGTGTGCAATGTATTTGAAACTAGACCTGATCTATGGATAATTTTTGTGACGAAGATGTGAAATACTCTGATTTACACACAATTATCTGATATCCTAAGACCCTCTGATTTATGCACAAATCTATGAGGCCCTCCAATTTATAAATCTCCTGCAGTTGTATTTCTGAAACTTAACATGTATAGATGTCTGTATTCCCAGGTGACAGGTTCCATCCTGGCCCATTAACCCCTACACATACATTATCACTGATGTCTGTATTCCCAGGTGACAGGTCCCATCCTTGCCCACTAACCCCTACACATACATTATCACTGATGTCTGTATTCCCAGGTGACAGGTCCCATCCTTGTCCACTAACACCTACCCATACATTATTACTGATGTCTGTATTCCCAGGTGACAGGTCCCATCCTTGCCCACTAACCCCTACACATACATTATCACTGATGTCTGTATTCCCAGGTGACAGGTCCCATCCTGGCCCACTAACCCCTACACATACATTATCAGTGATGTCTTTATTCCCTGGTGACAAACATGTACATTATGACATACATCTGTATTCCCAGGTGACAGGCCCCATCCTTGTCCAAGTGGGTCCTCCAGTCTTCAGTGGCAACATTGCGGTGTCTGTGCAAGAACACGATGGCTCCAAGTACCTGGTGGGCAGGTGGGACAGAGCAGGCTTCTCAGCCAGAGATCTACAAGATGCTCTCATATACAGATATAGCTATGGTGTAGGTAAGTGGCTCTTGGTTATTTTCTTGGTTATTTTCACATTGTGACCAAATGGCTGCGTGTCCAATATCCATGTAGAGTTAGTTTGCTGAATTGAACATATGACACCAACGTCCTTCTTTATGAATTACATGCCCCACTTTATCATTACAATATAGAAAACCTGGATAATTCCTTAATTATTCTGTTAGACAGGTAATTGTAGGTATAGGGTAACTGCCTTAATAGTGAGTTTATATATTGTTTGTTCCCAAGGTCACAGTCGTGCTACAGACAATATCAAAGAGTTTTTGTCGCTCACACCAGCGTCCAGTGTATCAGGACTGTGTTCTTGGACTGAGGTGCCAACTTGTGTGGCGATACCTGTCAGTAGTCTACAGTGGCGCCTCCATGGGCGTCACTCATACTACATGTCTTTGAAACTAGAAGGCATTAACGGTCTGGACGGAGTCGCATCATCGGACGTGTATGAACATTACAGAGGTCCACCGTATGGTGGCGTAGTTGTTGAACTTCCTATCAATACAGCTGAGTTGGTGAGTAAATATTATCAGTACGTGGTCTGATGTCTGGTCTGGCAAACACTATCAAAGTCACTTACAACTGTCAGAAACTAAACTAGATACCAAGTATATATCAATATTAATGCTAAAAATGTAAAAATGTCTTTATTTTATGAAAATAGGTGGTTATAAAAAAATATTCTTCGTTGTCTTTGCCGTGTTTGTGACAGTGCATCTTCAGATGAAAGTTGTCACAGATGACACCTTAAATGGTCTAGTTGGAAACGTCACTGAACTAATTTGTCATTATGAAATAGATGTTGATGTGTCAGTGTGACTGTTCTACATCAACCAATGTGTCTCTATGAAATAGATGTTGATGTGTCAGTGTCACTGTCCTACACCAACCAATGTGTCTCTATGAAATAGATGTTGACGTGTCAGTGTAATTGTCCTACATTAACCAATGTGTCTCTATGAAATAGATGTTGCTGTGTCAGTGTCACTGTCCTACATCAACCAATGATTGCAGCTGTCTGAAGACATTGACCACCAGGCGAACCAGTCACAGCTACAGGTGGCATGGCACAGCTTCCATCACGTTGACCAGGTGATCACCTATCAGCTGGCCTTAGGCACAAAGCCAGGCTACGAAGACATCTCCAGTTACATTGATGTCACTGCTCCAAGCCAGACACTGACAGACCTTGTGCTCGAGCCATTCAAGGTACAACTAATCTGTGCTGTTGATAAAATAATCATTCTACATTACTCCCAAATTTCATCATTTAATTTCTATTTCATAAATTGTGCATTCTTATTAAAGTGTTGATGATATATAAAATAGTAGTTTGACTTAATGGTGATGTTGCACCTGTATGTAAACAATTTTACTTATGTGTAAACATATGTACATGTATGTAAACAAATGTACCTGTATGTAAACAAATGTACCTGTGTGTAAAAAAATTTACCTGTGTGTAAAACAATGTACCCGTGTGTAAATAAATGTACCTGTGTGTAAATAAATGTACCCGTGTGTAAAATATAGCTGGATGTAAACAAATGTACCTCTATGTAAACAAATGTTGTACCTGTGTGTAAACAAATTATTTTATGTTTAAAGATGTACCAGTGCCAGTGCCCTGGCCATTTTGGTTTGTGTTGTTGGAGACAGGGAGGTTGTTTTGTTCAAAGGGACACTAGTAGGGTGATATTATTATGTATGTGAGAATTTGTTTTATACATAGGCAAGTTGTACCACTGTGCTCTGTTTTGGAATTGGGGTCAATATATGCCAGAAGACCCACAATTTGTAATAGGGGTAATATTACTACCCTAGACAACACTGAATGTAAGAATACATTATTTATTACATAAGTGTTTCAACATAATGCTTAATATTTACAATTGTTGACCTCTTTAACCAAGCCCTGTGTTCCAGACTTACTATGCCTCAGTTCGTGCCAGAACACTAGATGGCAGCATGGTAGTCAGTAGCGATGGCGTCACTATACTTCCAGTTGACACACTGCTTGAAGGTGTTGAGGTATTGGATGCCTTGCCGTGCTCAACAGGTATATGACTTTTATTCTTTCACAATACATGATTTTTTAGTTGTGTGTATAAGAAAAAAATGACTTAATGCAATATTTAATAATTGAAAAAAGATGTTTTAAAAATTTTAATTGTTGACCAAGTTTTGATGGTCTGTGAGAAGAAAACATACTTTGACTCGACTCAAAAACCAAGGCTATATTGACCCCACACTGACCACACTGCGTTATTGATTATGAAATTCCTACGTTTTATTTCATACTTTGTAAAAAAAATATCTTCAAACTGGTACACAGAAGCAGCATAACAAAATTGACTGTTTTTTTTTCGACACCTATCCTGAACCAGAATTTTACATCGACAGCCTTTGGTAATATATTTCTCAGTTCGTGCCGTTGTTGTTTTTATCACATTCGTGATCTTCGCCGTATCTGCCGATATTTTTTTCTTTCTGTTGCGAAAACTATTGCAACTGCTCTTGTTTGCAGTAGGCTTGGCTATTGCAATTCCCTATATCATAATATAGCTCTCAAGGGTATCATAAAACTTCAACCTGTGCGGAATTGCTTGTCAAGGGTAGTCACTAAATTGCCTTGTTTCTCACACTCGGTACCACTTCTAAAATCTCTACATTGGCTACTGATTTGACATTGCATTATTTTTAAGATTTGCACTATTACCTATCAAGCACTTTCATCTGGGCTATTGGCATATTTGCATTCGCTGCTCACTACCGCAAGAAAGGCTGGGCAGCTTCACATCTATTTTACATTTACTTTTTATTCCCAGAATTAAGACTAACATTGGAACTAGAGCTTTCTCAATTGCTGCACCTACTTTGTGGAACTCATTACCTGTCAGTGAAGATATATCAACATGTGAAGATATATCAACATTTTGGCGTCATCTAAAAACCTACCTATTTGACCTGGCCTATCCTCCTTAGCTCCTCAGCGCACCACCATCACTGTTGTTGATGATTCAAAATTGAATTTGGATTAAGATTTGCCTAACACTTTGGTATTGTTGTGCTGCTGAGCTCGGTTTTCTGAGGATTTTGGCACTACAGAAGTCTTCTTTATTGTATCGTGTTGTACTAAACTTGTAATGATGATTCTTGGTTTTCATGTATTCACTGAACAATCTTAGATTGTCAGATTAACGATTGTTGTTGACAATGTTTCATCACAAAATAAAGAAATGATTATTTTGCCCGTAGATGAGGCAACGACACAGTTGATGACGTCACATCATAACACTCCTCTGCCCGACAAAGTGTGTCAAGTTGACATAGACTTTCAGTCTTCCATCAGTCACATGGGCATCCAATGGATTATGCCGGCAAATGTGACAACTTTAGTGACAGATGTGAAATGGGGGATTCAAGAACACACTTCAAGGTCTGTTCACACAAATTACAGCTTGACATTGTACAACAAATTTATGATTGAATGGAAGTGGTGACATTGTATGACAAATTTATGATTGGATTGAAATGGTGACATTGACAAATTTATGATTGGATTGAAGTGGTGACATTGTATGACAAATTTATGATTGTATTGAAGTGGTGACATTGTATGACAAATTTATGATTGGATTGAAATTGTGACATTGACAAATTTATGATTGGATTGAAGTGGTGACATTGTACAACAAAGTGGAGACACTTTACCACAAATTTACATTGTACGATAAATTTATGATTGAAGTGGTGACACTGTACAACAAATTTTTTATTGGATTGAAGTGGTGACATTGTACGACAAGTTTATAATTGGATTGAAGTAGTTTTCATGATTACATTTATTATTTACCCATTTGTCCTTGCATGTGTAGGCATATTTTCTAACTCATGTTTTATTGTATATTAATTAGCCATTCACCAAACATAATTGGAATTAATAAAATTTGTTATTACAATGATATTACATTCTAATTGTTGGTGTTTATATATATTGTTATTGATCCTGATTATATTCCTATGTCCCAGCGATTGGAGAGAGTTCCGTGAGATGACAAACGCTGGTCGTGTGGCTTATGTGATCACTACGGATCTATTCTTGTCACCTGGGCACACGTACCGGGCAGTTGTCCAGTTCTGTCATCAAGACGGCTGCTTCGTGGTCAGTCTGAATTCTCAATTAAAAAAAACTTGTCATGAAACATAATTATTATAGTCAGAAAGTTTGACATCTTCATCCAATGTTGTTAGGAAACAGCTATTATGTCAGAGAAAAACAACATTCAGTATCGATTTCTGTTAAGATATCAACATCTTAGCAAGTGTCAGTTAACAATGCCATTGACGAAGCAAACGTTCTGAAACAAAATCGATACAATACAATAAATAAAATCATGTAAAGTGTCAAAATACTTGGGAGCACAATTTCAGTTGTGCATCAAACCAGGTCAGGTAATCTCAATACTACTACAATACTGTACATTTCCAAGTTGACAACATTTGGAGAAAGGTGACATCTTGCATCTTTTCTACATAATTTTAATTGCGTCATAGTTAAGTATCATTTAGTCTGTCAGTGTCTTTTGTATTGCAGCCTCTCTACTCTGATGGAGTGACCATCACACCAGATGCCCCTGTATCTAGCGGCATGACCTCTGCATCATTGACCGATGCAAATATCACATTCACTTGGTCTCATTTTGTGGACCCCGCAATATCATTGCTGACGGCAGCTGGTGATGTAATCTTTCATCGTGAGTGGACACTACAAGTGCAACACGACAGTGGGCACAGCCCTGACCACCTTTACAACTGGCAGTTGATGGCCAGAGAGGACGTAATCTGTAGAAAGACAAAGAATCCAGTGAATTTTGTAAGAATCATTCACAAAACTGTTACAGATATTGTGGTCAGTTGAAAACGTAAGACATGTCTTGTTTGGTTTCTAGCATCTTTATAAACATCTCATTAGGTTGGTTTTGGGATAATAACCTGGCCTGCATTATGTCACAGATATATGCTTCAATATGATGTATGCTGAATATAAATTATATTAAAGGATGATCTCAAAAACATTGATGTTAATCACTACACAAAACTACTATCATTTAACCCCAGACCACCTTCCCACACTGCATGAAACTTTATATTACAACCTGTGTACAAATTCCGCTACTACGTATTTGTATCAGACCCAATAACACAAAACTGCACCCTTATATGAAGTGTGATTGAAAAATAAGCAATGTGTTTTGTAAAAATACACCTTTGTATGATGCTATGCATAACAGTTGCTAACTCCCTCCCCATGACACAGATTTTATATGGTGTCATACACTATTTTGAGATCACCCTTAAGAAACACCAGATTGTTGCTTGCTGTAGACACTTAGTTCTTGCTACAGCTCTGTTCCTACAAGGCCAGTCTGTAGACACCTAGTTCTTGCTGCAGCTCTGTTCGTACAAGGCCAGTCTGTAGACACCTCGTTCTTGCTGCAGCTCTGTTCCTACACGGCCAGTCTGTAGACACCTAGTTCTTGCTGCAGCTCTGTTCCTACAAGGCCAGTCTGTAGACACCTAGTTCTTGCTGCAGCTCTGTTCCTGCACGGCCAGTCTGTAGACACCTAGTTCTTGCTGCAGCTCTGTTCCTACAAGGCCAGTCTGTAGACACCTAGTTCTTGCTGCAGCTCTGTTCCTTCACGGCCAGTCTGTAGACACCTAGTTCTTGCTGCAGCTCTGTTCCTACACGGCCAGTCTGTAGACACCTAGTTCTTGCTGCAGCTCTGTTCCTTCACGGCCAG
The DNA here is from genome assembly GCA_033239005.1 of Lamellibrachia satsuma. Classification (NCBI taxonomy): domain Eukaryota; kingdom Metazoa; phylum Annelida; class Polychaeta; order Sabellida; family Siboglinidae; genus Lamellibrachia; species Lamellibrachia satsuma. The sequence goes on along the minus strand of BSQZ01000016.1, from coordinate 10,536,899 downwards.
TCTGTAGACACCTAGTTCTTGCTGCAGCTCTGTTCCTACACGGCCAGTCTGTAGAAACCTAGTTCTTGCTGCAGCTCTGTTCCTACAAGGCCAGTCTGTAGACACCTAGTTCTTGCTGCAGCTCTGTTCGTACAAGGCCAGTCTGTAGATACCTCGTTCTTGCTGCAGCTCTGTTCCTACATGGCCAGTCTGTAGACACCTAGTTCTTGCTGCAGCTCTGTTCCTACACGGCCAGTCTGTAGACACCTAGTTCTTGCTGCAGCTCTGTTCCTTCACGGCCAGTCTGTAGACACCTAGTTCTTGCTGCAGCTCTGTTCCTACACGGCCAGTCTGTAGACACCTAGTTCTTGCTGCAGCTCTGTTCCTTCACGGCCAGTCTGTAGACACCTAGTTCTTGCTGCAGCTCTGTTCCTACACGGCCAGTCTGTAGACACCTAGTTCTTGCTGCAGCTCTGTTCCTACACGGCCAGTCTGTAGACACCTAGTTCTTGCTGCAGCTCTGTTCCTACAAGGCCAGTCTGTAGACACCTAGTTCTTGCTGCAGCTCTGTTCCTACACGGCCAGTCTGTAGACACCTATTTCTTGCTGCAGCTCTGTTCCTACAAGGCCAGTCTGTAGACACCTAGTTCTTGCTGCAGCTCTGTTCCTTCACGGCCAGTCTGTCGACACCTAGTTCTTGCTGCAGCTCTGTTCCTACACGGCCAGTCTGTAGACACCTAGTTCTTGCTGCAGCTCTGTTCCTTCACGGCCAGTCTGTAGACACCTAGTTCTTGCTGCAGCTCTGTTCCTACACGGCCAGTCTGTAGACACCTAGTTCTTGCTGCAGCTCTGTTCCTTCACGGCCAGTCTGTAGACACCTAGTTCTTGCTGCAGCTCTGTTCCTACACGGCCAGTCTGTAGACACCTAGTTCTTGCTGCAGCTCTGTTCCTACACGGCCAGTCTGTAGACACCTAGTTCTTGCTGCAGCTCTGTTCCTACACGGCCAGTCTGTAGACACCTAGTTCTTGCTGCAGCTCTGTTCCTTCACGGCCAGGCTGTAGACACCTAGTTCTTGCTGCAGCTCTGTTCCTTCACGGCCAGTCTGGCAGCGCCACTAGAGACATCCAGTTGTGTTGTGTTGGCGTTGAGGGTCTACAACAAAGTGGGTCTGTATTCGACCATCACCCACCAACTGAGAGGCTGCGATGTCGCCAGCAAAGTCAGACTCGCGGTGATGGATGCAGTAGCATCGACAGTGGACGGGTGAGTGGGATTCTGAGAGAATATTCTAAAGTCATTGGAACCTGATTTCTGTATTTACACAAATTGTTTTTATTGAATTTTTGGTTGTGATTTTTGTATGTATTCAATATATTTAATGTATTGTAGCCTTGTATTTTTAGCTTCTTTTATCCTGTATGTGTAGCTTCTCAGCATGTTTACTTTTATTTATCATTTTATTTACTTTTATTTATCATTTTATTTACTTGTAATTTTAATATATATATATTACATAGGATTTTGCTTTGTGAACTTATTTCATTTACTCATAATTTAAATGAATGAGGTATTAGCCCCGGATTTGTTGGATTTTGAATAAATATTTTATTATTTAAATATGTCTGCTGACACATACAATTATTTTACATATAGTGTTGAATGACACATCATTCTAATGTGGATGTGGTTACACTGTGGTTATGATGATTAAAAGCAGCGAGGGTAACCTGTCTGTTGTTCCGAGGTAAACTGGTAGTTATTCTGGTCCATGTGAAATGTACAAATAATGCATGTGTCATTGATAAGTATTGCTGCAACTCTATAGACAGTTCTGCATAAACAAGGGTTCTGAGACTTCACCCTGTCATCAAGTAGTAGTTATGTCAGTTGTTGGTAATTGGAATTCAGTAATATCCTAACAGTTACATTTTATTACGTTGAAATGTTAAAGACGCAGTAGATTTTAACTGTCAATACTTTGTAATATTTGTTTTGGTCGCAGTAACATCCTACTTGAGAAGAACGCACTGTGGCCAAAGCCAGACCAAGAGTACACGCCGTCCTCATCGACCTTGAGCGCTGTATGGCCCGACCTGCGCCATGGCACGTACCGCTGGAAGGTCATCTCTGATGACGCTATCCGGAGGTTCGCCTACATCCAGCCAGAAACAGCTCCAGACTATGTGGACTATGACTGCTCAGCCCCAGAAGTGATGGCCTGTGGAGAGACTAGGGTAAGTTAAGTGGAGAGACCTATGTAAGATAAATGGAGAGACTGTGGTAAGACAAATGGAGAGACCTGTGTAAGATAAGTGTAGAGACCTGTGTAAGATAAGAATAGAGACATGTGTAAGATGAGTGGAGAGACCTGTGTAAGATGAGTGGAGAGACATGTGTAAGATGAGTGTAGAGACCTGTGTAAGATGAGTGGAGAGGCCTGTGTAAGATGAGTGTAGAGACCTGTGTAAGATAAGTGTAGAGACCTGTGTAAGATGAGTGTAGAGACCTGTGTAAGATGAGTGGAGAGACCTGTGTAAGATGAGTGGAGAGACCTGTGTAAGATGAGTGTAGAGACCTGTGTAAGTTGAATGTAGATACCTGTGTAAGATAAGTGTAGAGACATGTGTAAGATGAGTGTAGAGACCTGTGTAAGATGAGTGGAGAGACATGTGTAAGTTGAATGTAGAGACCTGTGTAAGATAAGTGTATAGACCTGTGTAAGATGAGTGTAGAAACATGTGTAAGATAAGGGTAGAGACCTGTGTAATATAAGTGTAGAAACCTGTGTAAGATGAGTGTAGAAACCTGTGTAAGATAAGTGTATAGACCTGTGTAAGATAAGAGAAGAGACTTGTGTAAGATAAGAGAAGAGACCTGTGTAAGATGAGTGTAGAGACCTGTGTAAGATGAGTGTAGAGACTTGTGTAAGATAAGAGAAGAGACCTGTGTAAGATGAGTGTAGAGACCTGTGTAAGATAAGTGTAGAAACCTGTGTAAGATGAGTTGGGAGACATGGCTATCTGGCTTGTGTTGTTGATTGCATAAATGAGAGTATGCTACCACGGTTGCATACAGGATTTTATGCTAGCAACAGCGCGAGCAGGGCACGGAAAGGTCAATAGGTTAATCATGTTAATTTATGCTAATTTAAGAGTAGGCAAAGAAACCTGGATGACTGACTAAGCGCTCCCGTGACACCGCTAAACCAATCAGAGCGCAGCAGTCATTCGAATGACGCAGTTTGAAATTAAGCAGCTTCACTCCGAATGTTACTTATGATACATGCGGAGTAGACCTGCTTTCTCAGTTTAACAAGTTTTCGACCCACCCACCTCCCCACTTTCTCCTGCTTAAGGTTACATTAATGTGTTTAGTAGTGTGTGCTTGGTAACATTTTGTACATTGACGGTGGAAGTGAAGTCACCACCTTCCCTATGACACTTTCCCAGTGAAGTCACCACTTTGGACTTTTCATTTGGCTATCTGCCCATTCACGTAGGGTTTTGGTGCAGAGTGGAAGATGACTTCCCTTACATATTCGTTGTTGGGATGGTTTATTGTTAATCTTAGTTATGGCCCCACCTTTTAAGTTACAAAAATATATAGAATAGGAATTTTAGCAAGTAGTGTAGTCCAGTGATGCAGCATATGCAAATAGGTATTGTGTCAAGTATTGTCGGTGTTGTGTGAATGTTTTAATGTGCTGGTGATGATGCCATGAATTGTCTTGTGTTGTAGGAATATTACTACATGTACTGTATTGCTATGTCGAAGTGTGGGCTCTGGGAGCATTGTGTCCAGGCGGCTTTCTATGAGGCTCAGCCACAGGCTTGGCATATGTTACAGGGTCCACATTTCATGCTCTTAATCGGAATAATATGCCATTAAGCATAATCTTAATAAACGTCATTCATTTGGCCTTTTCATATCTTTACATCTGGCTTGCAGTGTTGATTGCATAAATGTTACATTGCAGTTGTCATTTGAAATGTTTGCCACAAAACCCAAATTTATGTAGTACGTATGTTAAATGTGTTATTTTTGTGCAGGACAACTTTGTGAACGTTCACGGCTTGGCGCTAAAGGAGGGCCAGCGCTACTACATATGTATCCTGGCCAATGCCACAGATCTGCAGTTTGAGAAGTTCACTCAACATCTGGAGCAGAACTCAGAGTGCAGCAACGGAATTGTAGTGGACAGAACACCGCCCATCACTGGTCAAGTGTGGGTTGGTAGTCACCAGAAACACTGGAGCTTCCAGGTAGGTCAATGGAGTCATAGTGGACAGGACACTGTCCATCACTGGTCAAGTTTGGGTCGGTAGTCACCAGAAACACTGGAGCTTCCAGGTAGGTCAATGGAGTCGTAGTGGACAGGACACTGTCCATCACTGGTCAAGTGTGGGTCGGTAATCATCAGAAACACTGGAGCTTCCAGGTAGGTCAATGGAGTCATAGTGGACAGGACACTCTCCATCACTGGTCAAGTGTGGGTCGGTAGGAAGTGTAAATGTATACACATAGGACATGGAAACATTTGGAATATTGTATTCAAGCATGGAGGCCATATCATATACCGGACATCGACAAGCTAGAAAGAATACAACGAAGAGCAACTAAAATGATTCCAGAATTGAGAGACCTTAGTTACGAAAGTCGCTTATTACAATGTGGTTTGACAACACTAGAGACCAGAAGACTAAGAGAAGACCAAATAGAATGTTTAAAATAGTGAACGGTTATGAGGATGTTGATAGGAATATGTTCTTCAAACTTAAAGAAGGCAGTAGAACCAGAGGACACAAAGCAGCATTAGTTAAGGAGCAGTGTAGGATGGACATGAGAAAGTACTCTTTCTCACAGAGGGTGATATATGAATGGAAGAAACTGCTAAATGATTGTGTTAATGCTAGTAGTGTGAATATGTTTAAAAATAGAATTGACAGATATTTGATAAGGACGGGCTACACATAGATGACAAAATTGTTGGACTCTCGATAAGCCAATGGCTTCCTTGTCCACTTGCCATCTGGAACTTGTTGTTTGGGATGGCAATCTTGTTAAATCTTGTTAAAGCTTCCAGGTAGGTCAATGGAATAGTACTGGTCAAGTGTGGGTCAGTAGTCACCAGAAACACTGGAGCTTCCAGGTAGGTCAATGGAGTTATGGTGGACAGGAAACTGTCCATCACTGGTCAAGTGTGGGTCGGTAGTCATCAGAAACACTGGAGCTTCCAGGTAGGTCAATGGAGTCATAGTGGACAGGACACTGTCCATCACTGGTCAAGTCTGGGTCGGTAGTCATCAGAAACACTGGAGCTTCCAGGTACGTCAGTGGAGTCATAGTGGACAGGACACTGTCCATCACTGGTCAAGTGTGGGTCGGTAGTCACCAGAAACACTGGAGCTTCCAGGTAGGTCAATGGAGTCATAGTGGACAGGACACTGTCCATCACTGGTCAAGTGTGGGTTGGTAGTCACCAGAAACACTGGAGCTTCCAGGTAGGTCAATGGAGTCATAGTGGACAGGACACTGTCCATCACTGGTCAAGTGTGGGTTGGTAGTCACCAGAAACACTGGAGCTTCCAGGTAGGTCAATGGAGTCATAGTGGACAGGACATTACCCATCACTGGTCAAGTGTGGGTCGGTAGTCATCAGAAACACTGGAGCTTCCAGGTAGGTCAATGGAGTCATAGTGGACAGGACACTGTCCATCACTGGTCATGTGTGGGTCGGTAGTCACCAGAAACACTGGAGCTTCCAGGTAGGTCAACAGTCCTAGTGGACATGACATTGCTCGTCACTGGTCAAGTGTGGGTCAGTAGTCACCAGAAACACTGCAGCTTCCAGGTAGGTCAATGGAGTCGTAGTGGACAGGACACTGTCCATCACTGGTCAAGTGTGGGTCGGTGGTCACCAGAAACACTGGAGCCAGGTTTGTTCACTGAAGAATGTCATCAATTATTGTAGTAAATCAATACCACTCTTGGTGAGAAAGTTACCTGTACTTGATTATATATTCACCATCTGTGTCTGACTATTGTTGTAAAGACAGACCACGTGTATACTATTCATTATAGCATGTAATATCAATCTTCCAAAATCTTTAACTGAATTTGTTCAATCCGTGCTCAGTTCATGTGGCAAAAATTACAGAAGTACTGCAAACTCTCACTATGGGAATAAGTTGGGATTTGGCCAGTCCAGCGTTGTTGCTTATATCCATGGATATGTTGGAAGTTCTGAGGTAGAACAGGGATTTCAAAGTTTTTTTTCATAGAGGTTGTTCCTTACATTGAGAGTACATATAGTGAGAGGCCACTGTATGTAATATCATAAGAAGATTATTAATTGCGTATTTTTCCACAGTCTAAACCAAAATGCATTCAAGCCTTGTTCAATTCTTATTAAGGCGTCGCTTGGGTCTAAACACATTTTATTTTCTTATTTCATTATCACTGAACCTACAGAGCTGAAACTTTCAGATATTGTAAGTCCAGGTAACAGTAATTGTGTAAAAAAAATTTCAGAAAGTTTCGTACAGATTTTCCCACGGTATGCAGCCATCTTGGATTGAATATTGTGTATGACTTATATCAGTAATCATTGGATTTAGAGGACTCAAATTTGGTGTATAGTTACTCCACATAACCCCAATGAAAACTAGAGTTTCCCAGTTTTCAAAAACTTTTGTTTTCATGATTTTTTTTATATATGAATTTAGTTTTTCATTATGAAATTTTACATTGATGGTTCAATATATAAAATATAGGTAATGTTTTCTAAAAAAGTTACTACATAGTTTTCAAGAGCATATTATCAGAGTCATTGGCATTGTTAAATAAATTTCACAAGTCCTGAGTACCTGACACCCATGTCCATCGTTGCCGACACAGCTGATCTCACCACGACAAACCATTGTCCCATCGATACAGTCTAATGACAGAGTTGCATTGATGACCTTGTCGCAACTGGTGCAGAAAGTTTCAAGGCCACACACCATGCCGAGGGTGCAGTCGACAGCTCAGATGGAGAGTGTACGCTTCCTACACAACGTGCATGGCAGGTTCGCAACAAGTGATGGCAACACGGCACAGCGTACAAATACTGTTGAAAGATCTCCATCAGCATCTGTCTCATCCTCAACCAGGAAGCACGGGACACCTATCTCCTCCAGAAGATCTGCATAACCAAACTTCCGTTCATTGGCAGACAGTCTCCGAGACGGATCAGCTGGTAATGTTGATGACCGCCTTGATGCCTGGAAAAATACACAATATAAATGTATTTCATGAACAAAAAAGTATCCAAGACATGTTCAACAAGAAAAGCCCCCCCTTACTATGTATGCAGGTGTATGGCATTGAATGCAATTTACTTTATTGGCATTGCCATATTATGCACACCCGCGCGCACATTTATATAGGCTATGTAATATGTATACGATAATTACCAAGGCAAAGCAAGCAAGCTTTTGCTGCCTCCCGCCCACTCGCTTTCGACCAAACGGTATAATGTCGTTTTACAAAGCGATATAAAGGAACGAAACGCAGGGGGTAAAAAAGTCGATCGAATCGAACGTGGCTGGTATTTCAAGCTGACGTCAGAGTATGGAAATTAGTATTACAACCAATTAGAGCGCTTGATTTGAGGGAATCCGAAATCACGTGATGGTGTCCGGCCAATCGTTGTGGGATTCCCCATTCCTTTGTCGCCGAGATGGTTCAAAGGCGGTCATTTATATTCGGAATTACACGGATACCCGCCACGCACATTTTAAAACTGTACCATCATGCAGAGCGAATATGGAGCTTTCCCATGATATACGCCATGTTGGAATGGCGGCGTTTTTTGCCATGCAATCGCTCGCGGAAAATCACCTAATGTTCCATTAGTCTCGGTTCATTTGACAAAAAAAGACTTAGCAATGATAGGCATCACACAAAAGACATGTTTTATGAGAGAAACGTGTTTATTTCGACAGTGCAACTTACATGAATGGCAAGTTGAATAATATATACACACACGAAAATTGCAACAACTCGAAATTCATTTTATTGTAAAAAATCCGTCAAATCCAACCCGAGTGTCTCGTTAAAGCTAACATATCACAAGTTGCACTGCAAACCAAGTCAGTCATGTGAGCTGTGAGCATAATGAGTATGTGACTTTTATGCATGTTTCAGATCGACCGATCACAATTGAACATTTACTGGAGCTCGTTCGTTGACGTTGAAGCCTATGGCCGTTCGTCGCACCAATCAGGCATACTCAAGTATGAATACGCCATTGGTGAGTGTATATGTGCATTATTGGCAAGTATGAAAGTGTCATCAATGGACAAGTCTTGTTATTTAAATGTATCATGCCTGGTTCTAGCTTATTTATCACATTTCTAGGACTTTCCTTAATGAAACTCTAGCTGAATTTAAGGAAGCTGTATAAGAAGTGTTTGTCCTTTAAGAGATACTCATATGTATAATGAATTAACTATTTTTGTCATTTGAAACCCTAGCATGCTGTGTTTTTATTTCAAATAAACGAAATAATAATAATGATGACACAATGGACAAGTGGTTGTTAAGTACATTGACATTTTAATCCTCACATATTGCAACAGGCAATGTAATAAAAAAATTTAATTTCATCAAAACACATGAAAATTTACTTCGCATACATCAGTATCTGTTTTGACATGTCTGACAAACACTACACAAACTTATGTCGTCATCAGACAATATTCTGATTGTTGTGCTAAATAACCCGAGTTGTCTGTGTGCTGTGTTCCAGGCACGTCACCAGAGGGGGTAGACACTCGTGACTATGTGGAGGTTGGCGTGACTAACATGGCTGTGACGACTGGACTGACCCTGCATGACGGCCAGACTTACTATGTGACAGTCCGAGGTGGGTGGACAGTCAGAGCTGTATTCTTGTGTAGATATATTGCCTACATTGTTCGTCAGATATGGTTACATCTTGTTTGATATTGAAGTGTGTTGCTATCATAGTAGAGCTATGGAGTGATTATATTGAAGGAAGTAGAGCCACAGAGTGATTGTGTTGAAGGAAGTAGAGCTACAGAGTGATTGTGTTGAAGGAAGTAGAGCTACAGAGTGATTGTGTCGAAGGAAGTAGAGCTACATAGTGATTGTGTTGAAGGAAGTAGAGCTACAGAGTGATTGTGTCGAAGGAAGTAGAGCTACAGAGTGATTGTGTTGAAGGAAGTAGAGCTACAGAGTGATTGTGTTGAAGGAAGTAGAGCTACATAGTGATTGTGTTGAAGGAAGTAGAGCTACAGAGTGATTGTGTTGAAGGAAGTAGAGCTACAGAGTGATTGTGTTGAAGGAAGTAGAGCTACAGAGTGATTGTGTTGAAGGAAGTAGAGCTACAGAGTGATTGTGTCGAAGGAAGTAGAGCTACAGAGTGATTGTGTCGAAGGAAGTAGAGCTACATAGTGATTGTGTTGTAGGAAGTAGAGCTACAGAGTGATTGTGTTGAAGGAAGTAGAGCTACAGAGTGATTGTGTCGAAGGAAGTAGAGCTACAGAGTGATTGTGTCGAAGGAAGTAGAGCTACATAGTGATTGTGTTGTAGGAAGTAGAGCTACAGAGTGATTGTGTTGAAGGAAGTAGAGCTACAGAGTGATTGTGTCGAAGGAAGTAGAGCTACAGAGTGATTGTGTCGAAGGAAGTAGAGCTACAGAGTGATTGTGTCGAAGGAAGTAGAGCTACAGAGTGATTGTGTCGAAGGAAGTAGAGCTACAGAGTGATTGTGTCGAAGGAAGTAGAGCCACAGAGTGATTGTGTCGAAGGAAGTAGAGCTACAGAGTGATTGTGTCGAAGGAAGTAGAGCTACAGGGTGATTGTGTCGAAGGAAGTAGAGCCACAGAGTGATTGTGTCGAAGGAAGTAGAGCCACAGAGTGATTGTGTCGAAGGAAGTAGAGCTACAGAGTGATTGTGTCGAAGGAAGTAGAGCTACAGAGTGATTGTGTCGAAGGAAGTAGAGCCACAGAGTGATTGTGTTGAAGGAAGTAGAGCTACAGAGTGATTGTGTTGAAGGAAGTAGAGCCACAGAGTGATTGTGTTGAAGGAAGTAGAGCTACAGAGTGATTGTGTTGAAGGAAGTAGAACTACAGAGTGATTGTGTTGAAGGAAGTAGAGCTACAGAGTGATTGCGTTGATGCAAGTAGAGCTACAGAGTGATTGTGTCAAAGGAAGTAGAGCTACAGAGTGATTGTGTTGATGCAAGTAGAGCTACAGAGTGATTGTGTCAAAGGAAGTAGAGCTACAGAGTGATTGTGTTGATGCAAGTAGAGCTACAGAGTGATTGTGTCAAAGGAAGTAGAGCTACATAGTGATTGTGTTGATGTAAGTAGAGCTACAGAGTGATTGTGTCAAAGGAATAGAGCTACAGAGTGATTGTGTTGAAGGAAGTAGAGCTACAGAGTGATTGTGTCGAAGGAAGTAGAGCTACAGAGTGATTGTGTTGAAGGAAGTAGAGCTACAGAGTGATTGTGTTGAAGGAAATAGAGCTACAGAGTGATTGTGTTGAAGGAAGGAGAGCTACAGAGTGATTGTATTGAAGCAAGTAGAGCTACAGAGTGATTGTGTTGAAGGAAGTAGAGCTACATAGTGATTGTGTTGATGCAAGTAGAGCTACAGAGTGATTATGTTGAAGGAAGTAGAGCCACAGAGTGATTGTGTTGAAGGAAGTAGTGCTACAGAGTGATTGTGTTGAAGGAAGTAGAGCTACAGAGTGATTGTGTTGAAGGAAGTAGAGCTACAGAGTGATTGTGTTGAAGGAAGTAGTGCTACAGAGTGATTGTGTTGAAGGAAGTAGAGCTACAGAGTGATTGTGTTGAAGGAAGTAGAGCTACAGAGTGATTGTGTTGAAGGAAGTAGAGCTACAGAGTGATTGTGTTGAAGGAAGTAGAGCTACAGAGTGATTGCGTTGATGCAAGTAGAGCTACAGAGCGATTATGTTGAAGGAAGTAGAGCTACAGAGTGATTGTGTCAAAGGAAGTAGAGCTACAGAGTGATTGTGTCAAAGGAAGTAGAGCTACAGAGCGATTATGTTGAAGGAAGTAGAGCTACAGAGTGATTGTGTCAAAGGAAGTAGAGCTACAGAGTGATTGTGTTGAAGGAAGTAGAGCTACAGAGTGATTGTGTTGAAGGAAGTAGAGCTACAGAGTGATTGTGTTGAAGGAAGTAGTGCTACAGAGTGATTGTGTTGAAGGAAGTAGAGCTACAGAGTGATTGTGTTGAAGGAAGTAGAGCTACAGAGCGATTATGTTGAAGGAAGTAGAGCTACAGAGTGATTGTGTCAAAGGAAGTAGAGCTACAGAGTGATTGTGTCAAAGGAAGTAGAGCTACAGAGCGATTATGTTGAAGGAAGTAGAGCTACAGAGTGATTGTGTCAAAGGAAGTAGAGCTACAGAGTGATTGTGTCAAAGGAAGTAGAGCTACAGAGCGATTATGTTGAAGGAAGTAGAGCTACAGAGTGATTGTGTCAAAGGAAGTAGAGCTACAGAGTGATTGTGTCAAAGGAAGTAGAGCTACAGAGCGATTATGTTGAAGGAAGTAGAGCTACAGAGTGATTGTGTCAAAGGAAGTAGAGCTACAGAGTGATTGTTTTGAAGCAAGTAGAGCTACATAGTGATTGTGTTGAAGCAAGTAGAGCTACATAGTGATTGTGTTGAAGCAAGTAGAGCTACAGAGTGATTGTGTTGATGCAAGTAGAGCTACAGAGTGATTGTGTTGAAGGAAGTAGAGCTATAGAGTGATTGTGTTGAAGGAAGTAGAGCTACAGGGTGATTGTGTTGATGCAAGTAGAGCTACATAGTGATTGTGTTGAAGGAAGTAGAGCCACAGAGTGATTGTGTTGAAGGAAGTAGAGCTACAGAGTGCTTGTGTTGAAGGAAGTAGAGCTATGGGTGATTGTGTTGAAGGAAATAGAGCTACAGAGTGATTGTGTTGAAGGAAGTAGAGCTACAGAGTGATTGTGTTGAAGGAAGTAGAGCTACAGAGTGATTGTGTTGAAGGAAGTAGAGCTACAGAGTGATTGTGTCAAAGGAAGTAGAGCTACAGAGTGATTGTGTCAAAGGAAGTAGAGCTACAGAGCGATTATGTTGAAGGAAGTAGAGCTACAGAGTGATTGTGTCAAAGGAAGTAGAGCTACAGAGTGATTGTATCAAAGGAAGTAGAGCTACAGAGCGATTATGTTGAAGGAAGTAGAGCTACAGAGTGATTGTGTCAAAGGAAGTAGAGCTACAGAGTGATTGTGTCAAAGGAAGTAGAGCTACAGAGCGATTATGTTGAAGGAAGTAGAGCTACAGAGTGATTGTGTCAAAGGAAGTAGAGCTACAGAGTGATTGTTTTGAAGCAAGTAGAGCTACATAGTGATTGTGTTGAAGCAAGTAGAGCTACATAGTGATTGTGTTGAAGCAAGTAGAGCTACAGAGTGATTGTGTTGATGCAAGTAGAGCTACAGAGTGATTGTGTTGAAGGAAGTAGAGCTACAGAGTGATTGTGTTGAAGGAAGTAGAGCTACAGGGTGATTGTGTTGATGCAAGTAGAGCTACATAGTGATTGTGTTGAAGGAAGTAGAGCCACAGAGTGATTGTGTTGAAGGAAGTAGAGCTACAGAGTGATTGTGTTGAAGGAAGTAGAGCTATGGGTGATTGTGTTGAAGGAAATAGAGCTACAGAGTGATTGTGTTGAAGGAAGTAGAGCTACAGAGTGATTGTGTTGAAGGAAGTAGAGCTACAGAGTGATTGTGTTGAAGGAAGTAGAGCTATGGGTGATTGTGTTGAAGGAAGTAGAGCTACAGAGTGATTGTGTTGAAGGAAGTAGACCTACAGGGTGATTGTGTTGTTATCAATAGTTGCATCCTTGCTGTATAATGATTGAAATGTGTCTGTGTGTCTCTCTCATCAGCCACTGATCACGTGGGTAGATCGACTGCTGCAGTGTCGCCTGGAGTTACTATTGACTCGACACCACCAGATGTCAGTGCAGTGCTCATTGACGTTGGTGGGTCGTATGTGACTGAACGGACAGAGTTGTCGGCGGTGTGGAAGGGCGTCTTTTATGATGACGAAAGTGGTGAGTTGACCATTGTTTTCTAAGTACATCCTTCCAAGCGTGGACTGAGCTGATTGAGTTGCCACAACAAGGGCGTCTGCTGATTGAGAATTATGAAACAAAAGACGTATTGTTTCCTGTGATATATGTCTTTGTATATGCCAATGTAGGATGTTCTTGTTCTGTTCACTGAGAGGGATCTTACTGTTCACTCTCTTTGTCTATAAATTCATGGATGTGGATACATTTAATTAATAACTATATGTCAGTTCTACTATATATGCTAGATGTACATTATGTACAAGGATATTAACTTCTAGTGTTTGTAACTGGTGCAAATATCATTGTGATAATTATATGCTACTTCCTCACAGGGATTGAGCGTTACTACTGGTGCTTGGGCTCAAAGTCATCAAATATCATTGTGATATCTGCTACTTCCTCACAGGGATTGAGTGTTACTACTGGTGCTTGGGCTCAAAGTCATCAGATATCATTGTGATATCTGCTACTTCCTCACAGGGATTGAGCGTTACTACTGGTGCTTGGGCTCAAACTTGAGTCAAAGTCATCAAATATCATTGTGATATCTGCCACTTCCTCACAGGAATTGAATGTTACTACTGGTGCTTGGGCTCAAAGTCATCAAATATCATTGTGATATCTGCTACTTCCTCACAGGGATTGAGCATTACTACTGGTGCTTGGGCTCAAACTTGAGTCAAAGTCATCAAATATCATTGTGATATCTGCCACCTCCTCACAGGGATTGAACGTTACTACTGGTGCTTGGGCTCAAAGTCAGGCTACTGCGACACAGTGTCTTACGTTGAGACAACGGAACCGGAGGGGTCCCAGGGTGACCTGCGCCTGACTGACGGACACCCTGTCTACGTGTCAGTGCAGGTGAGACAGATGACCGTAGCTCTGGCTCTGGCAATGTTTATATTGCCTAGCAGGGCACCCCACATGGGATTAACATCTAACCAACCTATCTTCATTAATGTGTCTTCATAGATACAATATTAATCTAGCATTGCCACTGCTCTCAGTTGTTAGTTGAGTCTAAAAGAAAGGGAGCGTCCTCCGTCTGACCCTAAATGCTTCCACTCATCAGTGGAATATATTTCATGTTTCAGGCAGTAAACAATGTCACCACCCATTGCTATCATAGTTGAAGCGTCACCACCCATTGCTGTCATAGTTGATGCGTCACCACCCGTTGCTGTTATATTTGACGCGTCACCGCCCATTGCTGTCATAGTTGATGCGTCACCACCCATTTCTGTCATAGTTGACTCGTCACCACCCAATGCTGTCATAGTTGATACGTCACCACCCATTGCTGTCATAGGTGACACATCACCACCCATGGCATTGCTGTCATAGTTGACGCGTCACCACCAATTGCTGTCATAGTTGATGCGTCACCACCCATTGCTGTCATAGTTGAAGCGTCACCACCCATTGCTGTCATAGTTGATGGGTCTCCACCCACTGATGTCATGTGTATCCACCCATTGCTGTCGGTTGACACGTCACAACTCATTGCTGTCATAGTTGATGCTTCACCACCCATTTCTGTCATAGTTGACTCGTCACCACCCAATGCTGTCATAGTTGATACGTCACCACCCATTGCTGTCATAGGTGACACATCACCACCCATGGCATTGCTGTCATAGTTGACGTGTCACCACCAATTGCTGTCATAGTTGATGCGTCACCACCCATTGCTGTCATAGTTGAAGTGTCACCACCCATTGCTGTCATAGTTGATGCGTCTCCGCCCACTGATGTCATGTGTATCCACCCATTGCTGTCGGTTGACGCGTCACAACTCATTGCTGTCATAGTTGACACATCACCACACATTGCTGTCATAATTGATGTATCACCATCCATTGCTGTTATAGTTGATGTATCATCATCCATTGCTGTCATAGTTGATGTATCATCATCCATTGCTGTCATAGTTGATGTGTTACCAACCGTTGCTGTCATAGTTGATGTGTCATCAATTGATGCTGTTAGAGTTGATGTGTCACCACTCATTGCTGCCATTTGATGCATCACCTCCCATTGCTGTCATAGTTGATGTGTCACCTACCATTGCTGTCAACATCAACACCCATTGCAATCATAGTTGATGTGTCACCAACCATTGCTGTCATAGTTGATGCATCACCACCCATTGCTGTCATAGTTGATGTGTCACCACCCATTGCTGTCATAGTTGATGTGTCACCACCCATTGCTGTCATAGTTGATGTGTCACCACCCATTGCTGTCATAGTTGATGTGTCACCACCCATTGCTGTCACAGTTGATGTGTCACCAACTATTGCTGTCATAGTTGATGTGTCACCACCCATTGCTGTCATAGTTGATGTGTCACCACCCATTGCTGTCACAGTTGATGTGTCACCAACTATTGCTATCATAGTTGATGTGTCACCACCCATTGCTGTCACAGTTGATGTGTCACCAACTATTGCTGTCATAGTTGATGTGTCACCACCCATTGCTGTCATAGTTGATGTGTCACCACCCATTGCTGTCACAGTTGATGTGTCACCAACTATTGCTATCATAGTTGATGTGTCACCACCCATTGCTGTCATAGTTGATGTGTCACCACCATTGCTGTCACAGTTGATGTGTCACCAACTATTGCTGTCATAGTTGATGTGTCACCACCCATTGCTGTCATAGTTGATGTGTCACCACCCATTGCTGTCACAGTTGATGTGTCACCAACTATTGCTATCATAGTTGATGTGTCACCACCCATTGCTGTCATAGTTGATGTTTCACCACCCATTGCTGTCACAGTTGATGTGTCACATGTTGATCATATTTATTTCAGGCAGTAAACAGAGTGGGCCTGACGGCAGTGACCAGGTCTAGAGCTGTCATAGTTGATGCGTCACCACCCATTGCTGGTCGTGTTTATGATGTCACCACTAATACACAGACTACGGATACTGATTATATGGTTAGTATTATGATATTGTAATCCACCTGGTTTTAATTGTTGGATTACCATAACAGTTTGTCTGATCACCACCCTAGTATATAGGCATTTCAGAAATGTGACCTCTAATATTCCAAGTGATAAAACTATTGCTGTTATATACTTTAAATTTCAGGAAATGCGATTAAGAAATAAAACCACATCAGAACTATTTGCCATATGGTCTATTATTTCTGAGGTTCCACAGCAAATATTAAATTAAAATCATCATTGCATTGTTGCAAGCTATGAAGACATATACTGTTAAATTCATAAGTTCACCATTTGAGAAATCCTTAGGTGTGTAACATTGGACAGGAAGGTCACCATATTCAGTGTTTTCCTGGTATACAACAAACAAAGTGGGTGACCTTGCTGTTTTTTTATTATGTGATGTATTCAGCGTCGATGAGTGGCATGTTATAAAAATTATGGTCATACAATAACTAAAATTTCTGCAAAATCCAGATATAGGGATATTGTTTTAGCTTCAAGCTTCACCTACAACTGCTTAGGATTAACCACTAACTAATTATGTCATTGGTCAATGCGACTGACGTCACTTACAAGTTGTCCGTTCATGGAATATCCCACTGGAAATATCCCTGCTTTGACGACAATGCCGCTACTGGGCAGAGTGTCAGTGAACTAGATTAGTCGTACAAAATGGCTTCCAGGGACCAATTGTATTTTGACAGACAAAAAACAAAAAGATAATCAAACTAAGATGTCCTTTGTGCTAAATTTTAATATTCATATACTATGGCAATTATAATATTATGTTTGATGCATATTTTGGGCCAGCTCCAGTACCATTTTTCTATGGAGTAGGACCATCTTTCCGGATGCATCCATCCATGTGTTGGGGTTCAGTCCAGAGCCAAGGGACACAAACTTGGGGGATCAGGTGCTTGAATTCTACCTGAGCAATCCCAACTGATGCATTAAGTACACCAAGTCCAACTGTGACATCTGTGGAGGTTTTAAATGAGAAGTGTCACAATGTTCTAAAGTCTTGTTCTCAGGTGATCCTGGTAGTCTTGTTGTTCTCGAGTGATCCTGGTAGTCTTGTTGTTCTCAGGTGATCCTGGTAGTCTTGTTGTTCTCAGGTGATCCTGGTAGTCTTGTTGTTCTCAGGTGATCCTGGTAGTCTTGTTGTTCTCAGGTGATCCTGGTAGTCTTGTTGTTCTCGAGTGATCCTGGTAGTCTTGTTGTTCTCGGGTGATCCTGGTAGTCTTGTTGTTCTCAGGTGATCCTGATAGTCTTGTTGTTCTCGGGTTATCCTGGTAGTCTTGTTCTCAGGTGATCCTTGTAGTCTTTTTGTTATCAGGTGATCCTGGTAGTCTTGTTGTTCTCAGGTGATCCTGGTAGTCTTGTTCTCAGGTAATCCTGGTAGTCTTGTTGTTTTCAGGTGATCCTGATAGTATAGTTGTTCTCAGGTGATCCTGGTAGTCTTGTTGTTCTCAGGTGATCCTGGTAGTCTTGTTCTCAGGTGATCCTGGTAGTCTTGTTGTTCTCAGGTGATCCTGGTAGTCTTGTTGTTCTCGAGTGATCCTGGTAGTCTTGTTGTTCTCGGGTGATCCTGGTAGTCTTGTTGTTCTCAGGTGATCCTGGTAGTCTTGTTCTCAGGTGATCCTGGTAGTCTTGTTGTTCTCGGGTGATCCTGGTAGTCTTGTTCTCAGGTGATCCTTGTAGTCTTTTTGTTATCAGGTGATCCTGGTAGTCTTGTTGTTCTCGAGTGATCCTGGTAGTCTTGTTGTTCTCAGGTGATCCTGGTAGTCTTGTTGTTCTCAGGTGATCCTGGTAGTCTTGTTGTTCTCAGGTGATCCTGGTAGTCTTGTTGTTCTCAGGTGATCCTGGTAGTCTTGTTGTTCTCGAGTGATCCTGGTAGTCTTGTTGTTCTCGGGTGATCCTGGTAGTCTTGTTGTTCTCAGGTGATCCTGGTAGTCTTGTTCTCAGGTGATCCTGATAGTCTTGTTGTTCTCGGGTTATCCTGGTAGTCTTGTTCTCAGGTGATCCTTGTAGTCTTTTTGTTATCAGGTGATCCTGGTAGTCTTGTTGTTCTCAGGTGATCCTGGTAGTCTTGTTCTCAGGTGATCCTGGTAGTCTTGTTGTTCTCAGGTGATCCTGGTAGTCTTGTTGTTCTCCTGGTAGTCTTGTTGTTCTCAGGTGATCCTGGTAGTCCTGGTAGTCTTGTTCTCAGGTGATCCTGGTAGTCTTGTTGTTCTCGGGGTGTCCTGGTAGTCTTGTTCTCAGGTGATCCTTGTAGTCTTTTGTTATCAGGTGATCCTGGTAGTCTTGTTGTTCTCAGGTGATCCTGGTAGTCTTGTTCTCAGGTAATCCTGGTAGTCTTGTTGTTTTCAGGTGATCCTGATAGTATAGTTGTTCTCAGGTGATCCTGGTAGTCTTGTTGTTCTCAGGTGATCCTGGTAGTCTTGTTCTCAGGTGATCCTGGTAGTCTTGTTGTTCTCAGGTGATCCTGGTAGTCTTGTTGTTCTCAGGTGATCCTGGTAGTCTTGTTCTCAGGTAATCCTGGTAGTCTTGTTGTTTTCAGGTGATCCTGATAGTATAGTTGTTCTCAGGTGATCCTGGTAGTCTTGTTGTTCTCGGGTGATCCTGGTAGTCTTGTCGTTCTCAGGTGATCCTGGTAGTCTTGTTCTCAGGTGATCCTGGTAGTCTTGTTCTCAGGTGATACTTGTAGTCTTGTTCTCAAATGATACTTGTAGTCTTAGATAAAACGTCTGCATGCTGCTATTACTAAATTGTAGTTTTATTTCTTTTCTCCTTCAATGGAAAATATTGAAACACCCTTCACAATGCACCATATTTTAAGCTAATATTAAAACAAATTATGAGTGGCATGCCCCCAGACCCCCTAGCATTGTTTCTCACCTATGGTGCTCACTCTGTCCACCCACCACCTCGTACATGATTTTACCAAGGGAAAACTCATGGCAGTACCTTCCTTTCAAATTAATGGGCAGTCAGTGAAATTTGTTGAACATTTCAGACAACTGATTCAGAAATTGGAGCAGTTTGGGTCGGATTTCATGATCCACACTCTCACATAACTGGGTACCTCGTGAACATTGGGAAGTGTCCGGAGTGTGAAGATATCCTTGAGAAGTCACATGTTGGAATCACAACCAGTAAGTACAGCTTTGAAATACTCCCTCCTTCATTATTCGTTGGTCCAAAGTGTCCCATAATATAACATCGTGGGAACATTCTCTAGCTGTTTATTATATCATTGTTTGTAGCAGTGAATCTCCACAATGTCTTCCAACACAACTCCTTTCTGGCTGGCCTTCCAACACAACTCCTTTCTGGCTGGCCTTCCAACACAACTCCTTTCTGGCTGACCTTCCAACACAAGTCCTTTCTGGCTGGCCTTCCAACACAACCCCTTTCTGGCTGACCTTCCAACACAACTCCTTTCTGGCTGGCCTTCCAACACAACCCCTTTCTGGCTGGCCTTCCAACACAACTCCTTTCTGGCTGGCCTTCCAACACAACTCCTTTCTGGCTGGCCTTTCAACACAGCCCCTTTCAGCCCCTTTCTGGCTGGCCTTCCAACACAACTCCTTTCTGGCTGGCCTGCCAACACAACCCCTTTTTTGCTGACCTTCCAACACAACTCCTTTCTGGCTGGCCTTCCAACACAACCCCTTTTCTGGCTGGCCTTCCAACACAACTCCTTTCTGGCTGGCCTTTCAACACAACCCCTTTCTGGCTGGCCTTCCAACACAACTCCTTTCTGGCTGGCCTTCCAACACAACCCCTTTCTGGCTGGCCTTCCAACACAACCCCTTTCTGGCTGGCCTTCCAACACAACTCCTTTCTGGCTGGCCTTCCAACACATCTTTCTGGCTGGCCTTCCAACACAACCCCTTTCTGGCTGGCCTTCCAACACAACCCCTTTCTGGCTGGCCTTCCAACACAACTCCTTTCTGGCTGGCCTTCCAACACAACTCCTTTCTGGCTGGCCTTCCAACACAACCCCTTTCTGGCTGGCCTTCCAACACAACTTCTTTCTGGCTGGCCTTCCAACACAACTCCTTTTTGACTGGCCTTCCAACACAACTCCTTTCTGGCTGGCCTTTCAACACAGCCCCTTTCTGGCTGGCCTTCCAACACAACTTCTTTCTGGCTGGCCTTCCAACACAACTTCTTTCTGGCTGGCCTTCCAACACAACTCCTTTTTGACTGGCCTTCCAACACAACTTCTTTCTGGCTGGCCTTCCAACACAACTCCTTTCTGGCTGGCCTTCCAACACAACTCCTTTTTGACTGGCCTTCCAACACAACTTCTTTCTGGCTGGCCTTCCAACACAACTTCTTTCTGGCTGGCCTTCCAACACAACTCCTTTTTGACTGGCCTTCCAACACAACTTCTTTCTGGCTGGCCTTCCAACACAACCCCTTTCTGGCTGGCCTTCCAACACAACTCCTTTCTGGCTGGCCTTCCAACACAACCTCTTTCTGGCTGGCCTTCCAACATAACCCCTTTCTGGTGGCCTTCCAACACAACCCCTTTCTGGTGGCCTTCCAACACAACTCCTTTCTGGCTGGCCTTCCAACACAACTCCTTTCTGGCTGGCTTTCCAACACAATCCCTTTCTGGCTGGCCTTCCAACACAACTCCTTTCTGGCTGGCCTTCCAACACAACCCCTTTCTGGCTGGCCTTCCAACACAACCCCTTTCTGGCTGGCCTTCCAACACAACTCCTTTCTGGCTGGCTTTCCAACACAATCCCTTTCTGGTGGCCTTCCAACACAACTCCTTTCTGGCTGGCCTTCCAACACAACTCCTTTCTGGCTGGCCTTCCAACACAACCCCTTTCTGGCTGGCCTTCCAACACAACTCCTTTCTGGCTGGCCTTCCAACACATCTTTCTGGCTGGCCTTCCAACACAACCCCTTTCTGGCTGGCCTTCCAACACAACCCCTTTCTGGCTGGCCTTCCAACACAACTCCTTTCTGGCTGGCCTTCCAACACAACTCCTTTCTGGCTGGCCTTCCAACACAACCCCTTTCTGGCTGGCCTTCCAACACAACTTCTTTCTGGCTGGCCTTCCAACACAACTCCTTTTTGACTGGCCTTCCAACACAACTCCTTTCTGGCTGGCCTTTCAACACAGCCCCTTTCTGGCTGGCCTTCCAACACAACTTCTTTCTGGCTGGCCTTCCAACACAACTTCTTTCTGGCTGGCCTTCCAACACAACCCCTTTCTGGCTGGCCTTCCAACACAACCTCTTTCTGGTGGCCTTCCAACACAACCCCTTTCTGGCTGGCCTTCCAACACAATCCCTTTCTGGTGGCCTTCCAACACAACCCCTTTCTGGCTGGCCTTCCAACACAACCCCTTTCTGGCTGGCCTTCCAACACAACTCCTTTCTGGCTGGCCTTCCAACACAACTCCTTTATGGCTGGCCTTCCAACACAACCTCTTTCTGGTGGCCTTCCAACACAACCCCTTTCTGGCTGGCCTTCCAACACAATCCCTTTCTGGTGGCCTTCCAACACAACCCCTTTCTGGCTGGCCTTCCAACACAACCCCTTTCTGGCTGGCCTTCCAACACAACCCCTTTCTGGCTGGCCTTCCAACACAACTCCTTTCTGGCTGGCCTTCCAACACAACTCCTTTCTGGCTGGCCTTCCAACGCAACTCCTGTCTACCGTCCTTCCACTTGTCTCTAGGTGTACACTTGAGAGACGTGACACTGGAGCATGGGGTGACGTACTACACGACAGTGGAGGCGTGTAATGGCGCTGGTCTGTGTGTCACTGTCACGTCTGATGGGATCATTGTTGACACGTCACCTCCAGTGGCAGGTGTTCTCTTTGACGGCATCGGTAGTAATGACATTGAGTATCAGAGCTCAAGGTAACATCAACTCATCAACCATACTTCATCAACAAATTGTTGTGCATGTTGGTGTCTGAATATTAATGCATCTTTTCCATATTATTTATCAATGTCATTACTCAACATTCTGTTGTCAGTTCATTCTATGCCCATGACATCCATGACATCCATGACATCCATGACATCCATGACATCCATGAAGCAGCAATATTTGTTTTTATGTAATCACTGAAGCCCCTCACAGTTTTTCATTATATACCAAGATGCCTTTGAGTCAATCACTTTGTCTTAGAGTGCCTGTGTTAGGGTTACTTTGTATTAAGGTGTTTTTGTGTTAGAATGTGTGTTAGGGTGTCTTTGTACTAGGGTGTCTGTGTTACGGTGTCTTTGCATCAATGCATGTCCTGCCACAGGTCACTGTTGTCCTCTCACTGGCTCAACTTCCACGACCCAGAATCTGGACTCTTGTCCATGGAGTGGCGTGCCGGGACGTCACTGGGACAGGGTGACATTCTCGTGGCCACTGGACTCCATGTGACAGATGAGATGACAACAAACTTGTCACAGCCACTGCCACTGGGCAGGAAGGTGTACATCACACTGAAGGTCTACAACAAAGCAGGTAGGAGAGGCTTGTCTCTACATCACACTGAAGGTCTACAACAAAGCAGGTAGGAGAGGCTTGTCTCTACATCACACTGAAGGTCTTCAACAAAGCAGGTAGGAGAGGCTTGTCTCTACATCACACTGAAGGTCTTCAACAAAGCAGGTAGGAGAGGCTTGTCTCTACATCACACTGAAGGTCTACAACAAAGCAGGTAGGAGAAGCTTGTCTCTACATCACACTGAAGGTCTTCAACAAAGCAGGTAGGAGAGGCTTGTCTCTACATCACACTGAAGGTCTTCAACAAAGCAGGTAGGAGAGGCTTGTCTCTACATCACACTGAAGGTCTACAACAAAGCAGGTAGGAGAAGCTTGTCTCTACATCACACTGAAGGTCTACAACAAAGCAGGTAGGAGAGGCTTGTCTCTACATCACACTGAAGGTCTTCAACAAAGCAGGTAGGAGAGGCTTGTCTCTACATCACACTGAAGGTCTTCAACAAAGCAGGTAGGAGAAGCTTGTCTCTACATCACACTGAAGGTCTACAACAAAGCAGGTAGGAGAAGCTTGTTTCTACATCACACTGAAGGTCTTCAACAAAGCAGGTAGGAGAGGCTTGTCTCTCCATCACACTGAAGGTCTTCAACAAAGCAGGTAGGAGAAGCTTGTCTCTACGTCACACTGAAGGTCTACAACAAAGCAGGTAGGAGAAGCTTGTCTCTCCATCACACTGAAGGTCTTCAACAAAGCAGGTAGGAGAAGCTTGTCTCTCTATCACACTGAAGGTCTTCAACAAAGCAGGTAGGAGAAGCTTGTCTCTCTATCACACTGAAGGTCTTCAACAAAGCAGGTAGGAGAAGCTTGTCTCTCCATCACACTGAAGGTCTACAACAAAGCAGGTAGGAGAAGCTTGTCTCTACGTCACACTGAAGGTCTTCAACAAAGCAGGTAGGAGAAGCTTGTCTCTCCATCACACTGAAGGTCTTCAACAAAGCAGGTAGGAGAAGCTTGTCTCTACGTCACACTGAAGGTCTACAACAAAGCAGGTAGGAGAAGCTTGTTTCTACATCACACTGAAGGTCTTCAACAAAGCAGGTAGGAGAGGCTTGTCTCTCCATCACACTGAAGGTCTTCAACAAAGCAGGTAGGAGAAGCTTGTCTCTACGTCACACTGAAGGTCTACAACAAAGCAGGTAGGAGAAGCTTGTCTCTCCATCACACTGAAGGTCTTCAACAAAGCAGGTAGGAGAAGCTTGTCTCTCTATCACACTGAAGGTCTTCAACAAAGCAGGTAGGAGAAGCTTGTCTCTCTATCACACTGAAGGTCTTCAACAAAGCAGGTAGGAGAAGCTTGTCTCTCCATCACACTGAAGGTCTACAACAAAGCAGGTAGGAGAAGCTTGTCTCTACGTCACACTGAAGGTCTTCAACAAAGCAGGTAGGAGAAGCTTGTCTCTCCATCACACTGAAGGTCTTCAACAAAGCAGGTAGGAGAAGCTTGTCTCTACGTCACACTGAAGGTCTACAACAAAGCAGGTAGGAGAAGCTTGTCTCTCCATCACACTGAAGGTCTTCAACAAAGCAGGTAGGAGAAGCTTGTCTCTCTATCACACTGAAGGTCTTCAACAAAGCAGGTAGGAGAAGCTTGTCTCTCCATCACACTGAAGGTCTTCAACAAAGCAGGTAGGAGAAGCTTGTCTCTCCATCACACTGAAGGTCTTCAACAAAGCAGGTAGGAGAGGCTTGTCTCTCCATCACACTGAAGGTCTTCAACAAAGCAGGTAGGAGAAGCTTGTCTCTCTATCACACTGAAGGTCTTCAACAAAGCAGGTAGGAGAAGCTTGTCTCTCCATCACACTGAAGGTCTTCAACAAAGCAGGTAGGAGAAGCTTGTCTCTCCATCACACTGAAGGTCTACAACAAAGCAGGTAGGAGAAGCTCGTCTCTACGTCACACTGAAGGTCTTCAACAAAGCAGGTAGGAGAAGCTTGTCTCTACGTCACACTGAAGGTCTACAACAAAGCAGGTAGGAGAAGCTTGTCTCTCCATCACACTGAAGGTCTAAAACAAAGCAGGTAGGAGAAGCTTGTCTCTACTTCACACTGAAGGTCTTCAACAAAGCAGGTAGGAGAAGCTTGTCTCTACATCGCGCTGAAGGTCTTCAACAAAGCAGGTAGGAGAAGCTTGTCTCTACATCACGCTGAAGGTCTTCAACAAAGCAGGTAGGAGAAGCTTGTCTCTACGTCACACTGAAGGTCTACAACAAAGCAGGTAGGAGAGGCTTGTTTCTACATCACACTGAAGGTCTTCAACAAAGCAGGTAGGAGAGGCTTGTCTCTACATCACACTGAAGGTCTTCAACAAAGCAGGTAGGAGAAGCTTGTCTCTACGTCACACTGAAGGTCTACAACAAAGCAGGTAGGAGAAGCTTGTCTCTCCATCACACTGAAGGTCTTCAACAAAGCAGGTAGGAGAAGCTTGTCTCTCTATCACACTGAAGGTCTTCAACAAAGCAGGTAGGAGAAGCTTGTCTCTACTTCACACTGAAGGTCTTCAACAAAGCAGGTAGGAGAGGCTTGTCTCTCCATCACACTGAAGGTCTACAACAAAGCAGGTAGGAGAAGCTTGTCTCTACATCACACTGAAGGTCTTCAACAAAGCAGGTAGGAGAGGCTTGTCTCTACATCACACTGAAGGTCTTCAACAAAGCAGGTAGGAGAAGCTTGTCTCTACGTCACACTGAAGGTCTACAACAAAGCAGGTAGGAGAAGCTTGTTTCTACATCACACTGAAGGTCTTCAACAAAGCAGGTAGGAGAGGCTTGTCTCTCCATCACACTGAAGGTCTTCAACAAAGCAGGTAGGAGAAGCTTGTCTCTACGTCACACTGAAGGTCTACAACAAAGCAGGTAGGAGAAGCTTGTCTCTCCATCACACTGAAGGTCTTCAACAAAGCAGGTAGGAGAAGCTTGTCTCTCTATCACACTGAAGGTCTTCAACAAAGCAGGTAGGAGAAGCTTGTCTCTATCACACTGAAGGTCTTCAACAAAGCAGGTAGGAGAAGCTTGTCTCTCCATCACACTGAAGGTCTACAACAAAGCAGGTAGGAGAGGCTTGTCTCTACGTCACACTGAAGGTCTTCAACAAAGCAGGTAGGAGAAGCTTGTCTCTCCATCACACTGAAGGTCTTCAACAAAGCAGGTAGGAGAAGCTTGTCTCTACGTCACACTGAAGGTCTACAACAAAGCAGGTAGGAGAAGCTTGTCTCTCCATCACACTGAAGGTCTTCAACAAAGCAGGTAGGAGAAGCTTGTCTCTCTATCACACTGAAGGTCTTCAACAAAGCAGGTAGGAGAAGCTTGTCTCTCCATCACACTGAAGGTCTTCAACAAAGCAGGTAGGAGAGGCTTGTCTCTCCATCACACTGAAGGTCTTCAACAAAGCAGGTAGGAGAGGCTTGTCTCTCCATCACACTGAAGGTCTTCAACAAAGCAGGTAGGAGAAGCTTGTCTCTACGTCACACTGAAGGTCTACAACAAAGCAGGTAGGAGAAGCTTGTCTCTCCATCACACTGAAGGTCTTCAACAAAGCAGGTAGGAGAAGCTTGTCTCTCTATCACACTGAAGGTCTTCAACAAAGCAGGTAGGAGAAGCTTGTCTCTCCATCACACTGAAGGTCTTCAACAAAGCAGGTAGGAGAAGCTTGTCTCTCCATCACACTGAAGGTCTACAACAAAGCAGGTAGGAGAAGCTCGTCTCTACGTCACACTGAAGGTCTTCAACAAAGCAGGTAGGAGAAGCTTGTCTCTACGTCACACTGAAGGTCTACAACAAAGCAGGTAGGAGAAGCTTGTCTCTCCATCACACTGAAGGTCTAAAACAAAGCAGGTAGGAGAAGCTTGTCTCTCCATCACACTGAAGGTCTTCAACAAAGCAGGTAGGAGAAGCTTGTCTCTCTATCACACTGAAGGTCTTCAACAAAGCAGGTAGGAGAAGCTTGTCTCTCCATCACACTGAAGGTCTTCAACAAAGCAGGTAGGAGAGGCTTGTCTCTCCATCACACTGAAGGTCTTCAACAAAGCAGGTAGGAGAGGCTGGTCTCTCCATCACACTGAAGGTCTTCAACAAAGCAGGTAGGAGAAGCTTGTCTCTACGTCACACTGAAGGTCTACAACAAAGCAGGTAGGAGAAGCTTGTCTCTCCATCACACTGAAGGTCTTCAACAAAGCAGGTAGGAGAAGCTTGTCTCTCTATCACACTGAAGGTCTTCAACAAAGCAGGTAGGAGAAGCTTGTCTCTCCATCACACTGAAGGTCTTCAACAAAGCAGGTAGGAGAAGCTTGTCTCTCCATCACACTGAAGGTATACAACAAAGCAGGTAGGAGAAGCTCGTCTCTACGTCACACTGAAGGTCTTCAACAAAGCAGGTAGGAGAAGCTTGTCTCTACGTCACACTGAAGGTCTACAACAAAGCAGGTAGGAGAAGCTTGTCTCTCCATCACACTGAAGGTCTAAAACAAAGCAGGTAGGAGAAGCTTGTCTCTACTTCACACTGAAGGTCTTCAACAAAGCAGGTAGGAGAAGCTTGTCTCTACGTCACACTGAAGGTATTCAACAAAGCAGGTAGGAGAAGCTTGTCTCTACATCGCACTGAAGGTCTTCAACAAAGCAGGTAGGAGAAGCTTGTCTCTACATCACGCTGAAGGTCTACAACAAAGCAGGTAGGAGAAGCTTGTCTCTACGTCACACTGAAGGTCTTCAACAAAGCAGGTAGGAGAAGCTTGTCTCTACATCACACTGAAGGTCTTCAACAAAGCAGGTAGGAGAAGCTTGTCTCTACATCACACTGAAGGTCTTCAACAAAGCGGTAGGAGAAGCTTGTCTCTACATCACACTGAAGGTCTTCAACAAAGCAGGTAGGAGAAGCTTGTCTCTACATCACACTGAAGGTCTTCAACAAAGCAGTAGGAGAAGCTTGTCTCTACATCACGCTGAAGGTCTTCAACAAAGCAGTAGGAGAAGCTTGTCTCTACATCACGCTGAAGGTCTACAACAAAGCAGGTAGGAGAAGCTTGTCTCTACATCACACTGAAGGTCTTCAACAAAGCAGGTGGGAGAAGCTTGTCTCTACATCACACTGAAGGTCTTCAACAAAGCAGGTAGGAGAAGCTTGTCTCTACATCACACTGAAGGTCTTCAACAAAGCAGGTAGGAGAAGCTTGTCTCTACATCATGCTGAAGGTCTACAACAAACAGGTAGGAGAAGCTTGTCTCTACATCATGCTGAAGGTCTACAACAAACAGGTGGGAGAAGCTTGTCTCTACATCACGCTGAAGGTCTTCAACAAAGCAGGTAGGAGAAGCTTGTCTCTACGTCACACTGAAAGTCTACAACAAAGCAAGTAGGAGAAGCTTGTCTCTACATCACACTGAAGGTCTACAACAAATCAGGTAGGAGAAGCTTGTCTCTACGTCACACTGAAGGTCTTCAACAAAGCAGGTAGGAGAAGCTGACCATTGAGAGACATCACATTAAAACTCCATCCTCAATTGATTTAGCCTATTGCAAATCCAGTTCGTTGAAGTCCAGATATGTAGTGTTTGAATAGTTTATGTAACATCCACAGTCGATTTAATAAAAAATGGCTATTTTGATTCAAAGCAAAGAATTGACTTTAGTCGTTAGATCTGGTAAGGTTCAAAATAGTGGATATCCAGAATGGTAAACACTGTGTGGGTCAATGCTAATAATGGACGTGACTTTCATCCTCTCACGGTCACATGACAAAGTTACACTTATTTTCAGTGTTTCAATTTTCACTTCACTTAATGTTTGACCAAACATGAAGCAATTTAATAGTTTGTCTGATGATTTCACAAAAATTACACACAAAAGTTACACAGACGAGTTAGCATGTTGCAGTGGATACTAGGTAGGTTTGATATTTTGCAAAATTAATTTGAAATGAGACTAGTAAAAAACAAATTGAGGAGGAACCTGGCAACTCTATTGTAAGCAGAATAATCACAGTTGTATATTTAAGAGCATAAAATAAACAAATGAACAGCTTTCATGTGGTAATTGCAACATGGCTGAATTCTTCCCAGAGAAGAGTGTATGTTGGAATGACCATGTTAGTAAAGTGGCCCCCATAGAAAAATTACATATCTACTTAGTATCTTGGGCAGTGTGGAGTACTGTCCCATATTTGTCCAATCATGAAGGACAAGTTGTAACACCCTCTTTAAGGTTACAATATGCATTGATGCATCACAGTCCTGTTGAGAAGTTTTCGTAGTACATGCTGACATAAATTTGCTACTAACATTGTGTACCCTCTATGTAGGTCTGTCAACTGAGAGCTCATCAGACGGGTTCATCGTTGACAACACCTCGCCAGTGACAGTAACAAGGATAGCTCTTGACAACCGCATCGGGTCCCTGAAGCCTGACACACAGGTATTGTCTTCAACTCATTCCTGAAGCCTCAAATGCAAGTATTATCTCCAACTCATTCCTGAAGCCTCAGATGCAAGTATTGTCTCCAACTCATTCCTGAAGCCTCAAATGCAAGTATTGTCTCCAACTCATTCCTGAAGCCTCAAATGCAAGTATTGTCTCCAACTCATTCCTGAAGCCTCAAATGCAATTGAGCATGTTGAATTTCCTGCACAATGCTTGGACAATTTGTTATACAGTTTGTGATATTATAATTAACGATGTGGTTTGTGTTTGCTATACAAGAATATAGTCAGCTCAAATTAGCCCCTCCTACTGATCATTTAGGTGTGTGCACTGAAATGTATGTTCACTGTGATTACAGTCACCAGCACATGTCACTGTCTGTGTGTGATATCTTAGCTGACAGCACAAGCAAGTAACCACAAATGTTTGCTACTGTAACAGTAACACTTCAAAACATCAAGCCAGAACTTTGTGTAGGTGTGGAAGTCATCACTGAGTGTCACATGTTTTACCTTGTGTAGGTGTGGAAGTCATCACTGAGTGTCACATGTTTTACTTTGTGCAGGTGTGGAAGTCATCACTGAGCGTCACGTTTTTTACCTTGTGTAGGTGTGGAAGTCATCACTGAGTGTCACATGTTTTACCTTGTGTAGGTGTGGAAGTCATCACTGAGTGTCACATGTTTTACCTTGTATAGGTGTGGAAGTCATCACTGAGTGTCACATGTTTTACCTTGTGTAGGTGTGGAAGTCATCACTGAGTGTCACGTGTTTTACCTTGTGCAGGTGTGGAAGTCATCACTGAGTGTCACATGTTTTACCTTGTGTAGGTGTGGAAGTCATCACTGAGTGTCACGTGTTTTACCTTGTGCAGGTGTGGAAGTCATCACTGAGTGTCACATGTTTTACCTTGTATAGGTGTGGAAGTCATCACTGAGTGTCACATGTTTTACCTTGTGTAGGTGTGGAAGTCATCACTGAGTGTCACATGTTTTACCTTGTGTAGGCGTGGAAGTCATCACTGAGTGTCACATGTTTTACCTTGTATAGGTGTGGAAGTCATCACTGAGTGTCACATGTTTTATCTTGTGTAGGTGTGGAAGTCATCACTGAGTGTCACATGTTTTACCACAATTGTGCAGGTGTGGAAGTCATAACTGAGTGTCACATGTTTTACCTTGTGCAGGTGTGGAAGTCATCATTGAGTGTCACATGTTTTACCTTGTGCAGGTGTGGAAGTCATCACTGAGTGTCACATGTTTTACTTTGTGCAGGTGTGGAAGTCATCACTGAGTGTCACATGTTTTACCTTGTGCAGGTGTGGAAGTCATCACTGAGTGTCACATGTTTTACCTTGTGTAGGTGTGGAAGTCATCACTGAGTGTCACGTGTTTTACCTTGTGCAGGTGTGGAAGTCATCACTGAGTGTCACGTGTTTTACCTTGTGTAGGTGTGGAAGTCATCACTGAGTGTCACGTGTTTTACCTTATGCAGGTGTGGAAGTCATCACTGAGTGTCACATGTTTTACCTTGTGCAGGCGTGGAAGTCATCACTGAGTGTCACATGTTTTACCTTGTGTAGGTGTGGAAGTCATCACTGAGTGTCACATGTTTTACCTTGTGTAGGTGTGGAAGTCATCACTGAGTGTCCGATGGCAGATATCAGATCCTGAGAGTTCAGTAGTGGAACAGTTTGTGTCTCTGACAACGAGAGACTCCATCCATCATAACGTGCCTGCAGTCAAGGTGAGATGTGTCATATGTTACACTGTGTCATTATGTGAGTGTAGGATGACCCTGGTAGAACTTGCTCTTGTTCAGACAGTTGTGAGGATAATGCATTTAAAGAGAGGATATGTAGCTGTAAAATAAATTTTCAATTATGTCAGTGCTATGTTACTATAATAGAACCAACAGTAATAAATAATGAGGTTCGTTTCAGAAACTAATGTTGTATTTAATGGTTGCAGTTGTATGGAGACGAGCAGACGTACACATTCAGTAATGTGAGTTTGGTGGACGGAGAGACTTACTATGCCAAGGTGATCGCCTGCAACGGTGCCAGACTCTGTACAACCTCCGTCAGTGAAGGCATCCTGGTAGGACAATGTTCTCTCTGTCTCAGTACACGAATATAATACATTCTGTACAATCACCTTGTTAGACTAGTCTATCAGACACATCCTGAGTTGCATGAATTGTTCAACATTGCTATATATCATGATATCATTCATGTCAGTACATGTCAAGACAGAGACAACTTAAACATCATTACTTGTGTAGGTTGACAACACTCCCTAGTCACTGGAGCCTTTGTTGTCAAGACAGAGACAACTTAAACATCATTACTTGTGTAGGTTGACAACACTCCCTAGTCACTGGAACCTTTGTTGTCAAGACAGAGACAACTTAAACATCATTACTTGTGTAGGTTGACAACACTCCCTAGTCACTGGAACCTTTGTTGTCAAGACAGAGACAACTTAAACATCATTACTTGTGTAGGTTGACAACACTCTCTAGGCACTGGAGCCTTTGTTGTCAAGACAGAGACAACTTAAACATCATTACTTGTGTAGGTTGACAACACTCCCTAGTCATTGGAGCCTTTGTTGTCAAGACAGAGACAACTTAAACATCATTACTTGTGTAGGTTGACAACACTCCCTAGTCACTGGAACCTTTGTTGTCAAGACAGAGACAACTTAAACATCATTACTTGTGTAGGTTGACAACACTCTCTAGGCACTGGAGCCTTTGTTGTCAAGACAGAGACAACTTAAACATCATTACTTGTGTAGGTTGACAACACTCCCTAGTCATTGGAGCCTTTGTTGTCAAGACAGAGACAACTTAAACATCATTACTTGTGTAGGTTGACAACACACCCCCAGTCACTGGAGCCTTTGCTGTCGAGACAGAGCACGCTGCGGCATTGACGCGTCATCAACTTGGCTGGATGACATATGAAAATGACACTCTACGACTCGCCTGGCTTGGCTTCTCTGACGCACACAGTGACGTCACAACATATTATGTCACTATTGGAACAACAATTGGAGCATCTGATCTGTTGGTCAGTGAATGCAAGTTTAAATAAAGCTTATTTATTATGTATCTTTTGGGGAATACTAATGGTAATTGTATGCAATACAAGTGTTTTTTAAGGTTCAACTCATATGGGCAGTGTGAAAAGTCGTTGGCAAAACCTTTTTATAGTACATATTGCCTGAGCTAGTAGATATTACATATAAATATTAAAAGCGTTAAAAACACTACAAACAGGACAAATAATTGTTTAGCTTAAAAACATCACTAGAAATATGTGGTTCTTTGTAGTTCATTCAGACTTTCTGTCGTCTCTGTGCTGTCTGTCTAGTTGTCAAAGACTCATTTAGTCTCTATGTTTTTGTCTAGTTGTCAAACTCTCATTGATTCTTTCTATTGTCCATCTAGTTGTCACACTCTCATTCATTCTTTCTGTTGTCACCTAGTTGTCAAATTCTCATTCATTCTTTCTGTTGTCATCTAGTTGTCAAACTCTCATTCATTCTTTCTGTTGTCGTCTAGTTGTCAAACTCTCATTGATTCATTCTATTGTCCATATAGTTGTCACATTCTCATTCATTCTTTCTATTGTCCATCTAGTTGTCACACTCTCATTCATTCTTTCTGTTGTCACCTAGTTGTCACACTCTCATTCATTCTTTCTGTTGTCATCTAGTTGTCACACTCTCATTGATTCTTTCTATTGTCCATCTAGTTGTCACACTCTCATTCATTCTTTCTGTTGTCACCTAGTTGTCACACTCTCATTCGTTCTTTCTATTGTCCATCTAGTTGTCACACTCTCATTCATTCTTTCTGTTGTCACCTAGTTGTCACACTCTCATTCATTCTTTCTGTTGTCACCTAGTTGTCACACTCTCATTCATTCATTCTATTGTCCATCTAGTTGTCAAACTCTCATTAATTCTTTCTATTGTCCATCTAGTTGTCACACTCTCATTCATTCTTTCTGTTGTCATCTAGTTGTCACACTGTCATTCATTCTTTCTATTGTCCATCTAGTTGGCAAACTCTCATTCATTCTTTCTGTTGTCACCTAGTTGTCACACTCTCATTCGTTCTTTCTGTTGTCATCTAGTTGTCAAACTCTCATTGATTCTTTCTATTGTCCATCTAGTTGTCACACTCTCATTCATTCTTTCTGTTGTCACCTAGTTGTCACACTCTCATTCATTCTTTCTGTTGTCATCTAGTTGTCAAACTCTCATTGATTCTTTCTATTGTCCATCTAGTTGTCACACTCTCATTCATTCTTTCTGTTGTCATCTAGTTGTCACACTCTCATTCATTCTTTCTATTGTCATCTAGTTGTCACACTCTCATTCATTCTTTCTATTGTCCATCTAGTTGTCACACTCTCATTCATTCTTTCTGTTGTCCGTCTAGTTGTCAAACTCTCACTCATTCTTTCTGTTGTCGTCTAGTTGTCAAACTCTCATTCATTCTTTCTGTTGTCACCTAGTTGTCAAACGCTCATTCATTCTTTCTGTTGTCACCTAGTTGTCACACTCATTCGTTCTTTCTGTTGTCACCTAGTTGTCACACTCTCATTCATTCTTTCTGTTGCCCATCTAGTTGTCAAACTCTCATTCATTCTTTCTGTTGTCACCTATTTGTCACACTATCATTCATTCTTTCTGTTGTCCATCTAGTTTTCAAACTCTCATTCATTCTTTCTGTTGTCATCTAGTTGTCACACTCTCATTCGTTCTTTCTGTTGTCACCTAGTTTTCAAACTCTCATTCATTCTTTCTGTTGTCATCTAGTTGTCACACTCTTATTCATTCTTTCTGTTGTCCATCTAGTTTTCAAACTCTCATTCATTCTTTCTGTTGTCATATAGTTGTCAAACTCTCATTCACTCTTTCTGTTGTCATCTAGTTGTCAAACTCTCATTCACTCTTTCTGTTGTCACCTAGTTGTCACACTCTCATTCGTTCTTTCTATTGTCCATCTAGTTGTCACACTCTCATGCATTCTTTCTGTTGTCACCTAGTTGTCACACTCTCATTCATTCTTTCTATTGTCATCTAGTTGTCAAACTCTCATTCATTCTTTCTGTTGATTCTTTCTATTGTCCATCTAGTTGTCACACTCTCATTCTTTCTTTCTGTTGTCATCTAGTTGTCACACTCTCATTCATTCTTTCTATTGTCCATCTAGTTGTCACACTCTCATTCATTCTTTCTGTTGTCATCTAGTTGTCAAACTCTCATTGATTCTTTCTATTGTCCATCTAGTTGTCACACTCTCATTCATTCTTTCTGTTGTCACCTAGTTGTCACACTCTCATTCATTCTTTCTGTTGTCATCTAGTTGTCAAACTCTCATTGATTCTTTCTATTGTCCATCTAGTTGTCACACTCTCATTCATTCTTTCTGTTGTCCGTCTAGTTGTCAAACTCTCACTCATTCTTTCTATTGTCCATCTAGTTGTCACACTCTCATTCATTCTTTCTGTTGTCCGTCTAGTTGTCAAACTCTCATTCATTCTTTCTGTTGTCATCTAGTTGTCACACTCTCATTGATTCTTTCTATTGTCCATCTAGTTGTCACACTCTCATTCATTCTTTCTATTGTCATCTAGTTGTCACACTCTCATTCTTTCTATTGTCATCTAGTTGTCACACTGTCATTCATTCTTTCTATTGTCCATCTAGTTGTCACACTCTCATTCATTCTTTCTGTGTCCGTCTAGTTGTCACACTCTCATTCATTCTTTCTGTTGTCGTCTAGTTGTCAAACTCTCATTCATTCTTTCTGTTGTCACCTAGTTGTCACACTCTCATTCATTCTTTCTGTTGTCCATCTAGTTTTCAAACTCTCATTCATTATTTCTGTTGTCATCTAGTTGTCAAACTCTCATTCATTCTTTCTGTTGTCATCTAGTTGTCAAACTCTCATTCATTCTTTCTGTTGTCATCTAGTTGTCACACTCTCATTCATTCTTTCTGTTGTCACCTAGTTGTCAAACTCTCATTCACTCTTTCTGTTGTCATCTAGTTGTCAAAGTATCTATGTTTTCTGTCTGTAGTCTGGAGACTCGCCTGTGATGATCACACACGTCACCACTGACCTCCAGGGCGACGAGGGATACCTTCAGAAGGCAGAGGTTTCTGTCAAGACAGCTGTGCAGCAAAACCAACAGCTCTACATCTCAATATGGGCAGTAAACCAGGTGGGCTTTTCTTGGTGAATAAGATGTTATAATTTAATTGTTACTGCCTGGTGGATTATATTTAACTTGTCATTGTATTCCTGTACTATTCATGAGCTTATTTTTTACAATTTTCATCCTAGTTCACAGAGCAGTCATGATTACTGTAACAAATGATATAGTTGCGTTTGGTGTACAATTAGTTAACCTGATAAGGGAACTGGACGGTACTCAGTATTAATGTTATCAACTCAACATCGTGTTTACAATGTAGGAAGAAACTCTGTAATAACAGATAGCGCACCAGATATCTGACCAATGTGAAATGCCACAGTTGAAGTGATATATGATGATGTGTTACTTCATATATTGAAGTTGCTGTCGTTATGAGTCTTGTGAGTAGTTGTCTCCACGGCACATTTACTGCTGTCCCCTCGCTGTCATTATGAGTCTGTTTGTCACCACAGGTTTGTCTTGTGAGCACTTGTCTCCACGGTACATTCACGGCCGTCACCTCACTGTCATTATGAGTCTGTCTGTCACCACAAGTCTGTCTTGTGAGCAGTCGACTCCATGGCACATTCACAGCCGTCACCTCACTGTCATTATGAGTCTGTCTGTCACCACAGGTTTGTCTTGTGAGCAGTTGTCTCCACAGCACATTTACAGCCGTCACCTCACTGTCATTATGAGTCTGTCTGTCACCACAGGTCTGTCTTGTGAGCAGTTGTCTCCACGGTACATTCACGGCCGTCACCTCACTGTCATTATGAGTCTGTCTGTCACCACAGGTTTGTCTTACGAGCAGTTGTCTCCACAGCACATTTACAGCCGTCACCTCACTGTCATTATGAGTCTGTCTGTCACCACAGGTCTGTCTTATGAGCAGTCGACTCCATGCACTTTCACAGCCGTCGCCTCACTGTCATTATGAGTCTGTCTGTCACCACAGGTCTGTCTTGTGAGCAGTCGACTCCATGCACATTCAGAGCCATCCCTTCGTTGTCATTATATGTCTGTCACCACAGGTCGGTCTTGTGAGCAGTCGACTCCATGGCACATTCACGGCCATCCCCTCAGAGACGACATCCGGTACGCTGGCCTTGGTGCGCCGCTGTCAGCCCGTCAGCTGCAAGGGCCATTGCACCTGCGCACCACATGGACTGCTCACCTGTACATCAATGGGCAGCTGTGTTGACGTCAAAGGTGGGTTCTATGGTCTAGTTTTATTAGTAGTAAGGTAATTATATAGGACACATTGACAGGTATTTTTACACATTGGAGCATGGGACTTGAAATCTACTATACTGAGCTTGTGTTCACTTCACTACAATCTTGGATGGTGTTCAATGAGAAGGAAACACCAGTTTCTGGTAATCATATAGCCAATTTCTAATTAATTATGACTGATAAAGTAATTTGGCCAATGTAGCCAATTAAAGCTATTCAAACAATTATGGACAAACTGTTGAATATTTAAAAATTATGTTAAAACCCCATCCTCGGTTGATTTAGCCTGATGCAAATCCAGTTTGTTGATGTGTAAATATGTAGTCTTAGTAACATCGGCAGTGCACATCTAGTACCCCATTTACACGGTGCTAACGGATCACCATCCCAATAGCAAGATTGTAAACACAACTTCCTGCTGCGTTTACACAATGCTTTTAGCTTTCGGGGTTACGTAAAACCAATCGCGATCCCACTCAATGTGATGTTGATTGATTTCTCTATTTTGTACATATACAAAATTTCTCATAAATCATACGTCGTACAATTCTGTAGGCCCTACTAACTCGATATTGGACTGGGTAATAGTTAAATAAAAAAAATTTATACAATGTCATCGGCAGGGATGGTTAAAATACTCGGAACAAATATTTTAAATAAAAAAATACCTTGAAAAAAGTATTTTCAATAAAAATGTGTTTTGAAAGTACTTTTATTCGAGAAATAAAATAAAAACCGCAGATCATACAGATGTAAATTCTCTAAATTGTTTATTTAACATAACATATTACGATGTTGCAACAACCCATTAATAACATTAAATGTATTTTTATATCTGTTATTTGGGAAAATACAAAATAAAGCCAAAATTATTGTTAGCCATCCCTGATTAGGACACATGAATTGCCGTGAAAGTAATGAGACTTCCACCTACTCCCAGATTTTAAATAGCATCAGCGTCGTTAGCATTTGGGTATATGCATACTTCAACTTCTGGATTACACAGTGCACCTAGATCATGAAACATGCACGATCATAAACCACATTAGAAATAAGATTGTGATCGTAATCTCGATGGGAGTGTTTACACAGCACAAATTATCAGGATTGTGATCATGGTTGAGCTCGATTGTGATCCCAATCAGTGTATGCCGTGTAAACGGGGTATATGATATTGTGTTGGCAAATGCTCACAGGTAAACCACAAGCCAGTGTCTGTCTATGATATCGTGTTGACACGTACTCACAGGTAAACCTGGCTACCAGCAAGTGTCTGTCTATGATATTGAGGACTACTCTGTCACTCCGGAATCAAATACACAAGACATAGACTTCACCCGATCTCAGTGTGCCCTTGCTGCCACCTGGCGGCCTGTACTGACATCAGGCAAGGCGCCAGTGCGATACGAGTGGAGTGTTGGAGTTGCCAGGGAGTCTGTGGGAGGACAACTACTTGACGTGTTGGTGGAGCCATTGTGGAGGGAGACGGGTAGCAGCAACATGGCGTTGTACACGACCAGGAGCTCACAGAAGTCTGGTAAAACAACAGTTTTCACGTTTTCATCATTATAACGGACAGCAACATTTTGTATTTATTTACAAGAACATGTAAGTTGCTTGTGTTATGATACAGAACAGATATTACCAACAAATTTAATTATTGCAGCATTGAAAGCAGAAACTACGGACTCAACTAAAATATATAATAACATAATAATAGCCTGTTGCATGAAATAGCATCTGCCTAGAATTAAAATACACAATAAAGCACAAAATCAGAAATGTAACATAGGAATCGGACAGTAAAACACAACATTTTCCAGACTTTTCATAATGAGTCTGGAAAGTGAATTAAAAGTTGTAAAGTTAATAAACAAGTATTTATCTAAACGTCTGCAATGATTTAGTTTATTATTAGCAACAAAGTGAGAATGCATTGAAGCCATTGTGTGTGACCTGGAAGAAAACATTGAAGCCATTGTGTGTGACCTGGAAGAAAACATTGAAGCCATTGTGTGTGACCTGGAAGAAAACATTGAAGCTATAGTGTGTGATCTTGAAGAAACAAGCAAGATATAAACTGGCAAATGACAAAATAGCTGCCACAGCACCAACTGGGACAATATCTCCAATATCCCTGGAGTACGTCTGTCTTGGAGAGATTCATTCAGAAACGGTGAGATATAAAATAATTAGAGTAAAGCCATTTTTTATTCCAACCATTTTATAGAGTAATATTCTGCTGTATTTTATAGATGTGGTCC
The DNA here is from genome assembly GCA_033239005.1 of Lamellibrachia satsuma. Classification (NCBI taxonomy): domain Eukaryota; kingdom Metazoa; phylum Annelida; class Polychaeta; order Sabellida; family Siboglinidae; genus Lamellibrachia; species Lamellibrachia satsuma. Next base: position 10,498,159 of record BSQZ01000016.1, on the reverse strand, counting down.
TTGTGTTTCACCTCAAGTACGTGGTGTATGTACGGGCGTGGTACGACGCCAACTCGTACGCCGTGTACAAGACGGATGGCATTGAGATGGACTCCAGTCCACCAGAGCTGTCCCGTGCCATCAAGGTGACGGAACTACAGAGTCCCTCAGGAAACAAAGACATAGACTTCCAAACATCAACCTCTAATGTGACCGTGTCATGGCGTGGCGTCTTCCGAGACTCACAGGCCGCCATTCAACGTTACGTGGCTTCTGTCAGCAAGAACCGTGGTGGCCGTGATGTAGCTAAGAACCAGTTGACGTCATCGGTGACACAGATTACACTCGATGGCCTGTCACTTGACATGAGTGACATCTACTACAGCACAGTGGTTTCCTACAATGAAGCTGGCTTGTTCAAGTCGGCATACTCAGATGGATTTAAGGTACCAAGGATACTGGTATTACATTTCTGGTGTAGACAAATGTTTTTATTTTCTAAGTCATGACATGTATAAAAAATAAACCCCAATTTCTTGCGTTACCTACATTTCTTCTTAATGTATGTCGATGCTCATACAAACTTTAATAATCACATATAATATATGTAGATATATTTATAATATTTTATGAAACACTATTTTAGCTACAAATAGTTTGTTTGGCTAGCTTGTTAGTGTGCACCATATTGTGCATATAAAAACGTTAACTTTATTATAACATGTTCAATAATTATGCAACAAATCTTTCTCGGCATGTCATCGATTTTGTTTTTCTGCTGATTGCAAAATTTGGACAGCGACTTTTTTCCCATGTACTCGAAAATAACTTTTCCACCTACTTTTTGTATTCAGTCTGTACAACAGGTGACAATATTAGCCAGCCAGATTTATATCAATATCGCAAGTGTAGCCGTTACAATGCCAGACTCTAAGTCGAGAGAACCCAGGTTCGAATGCTCTCGTTGCCGATTTGAAACTGGCAGTTTTGTTCATCCCACGTTGCCTCAGTTTGGAATGAAGTGTATAGTGCTTTGAGCAGTCCCAAGTATTATTATAATGTACCTTTATTTTTAATTTTCATCATGGCACAAACCCAGAATACATGATATATAACTTGCCTGTATTCTCACAGTTGTTATTTTATGTTTACTACTCTCTAGGTGGACATAACAATGCCAGTGACTGGTCAAGTTTGGGATGGCCACAATGTCACTGACCAAGACTACAGCCCAGACAACCAGACAGTGTCAGCGTGGTGGCGTGGTTTCAGTGATGACCAGTCATACATTGACCACTATGTCTGGTGTGTTGGTACACAACCAGGGAGAGAGGACGTGGTCACTTGTCATGATATTGGACTTCACACGCGCCGTACTACGCAACTGTCGTCTGTCCAATTGTCAGGTGAATCTAAGTCTGTATAAAACAGACAAAGCACGAGACCTCACACTACTAATGTGGTAACAAAATCTCGGCTGTATTCCACTGTCTCTGATTGCAGAGATCCGGCTGTATTCCACTGTGTATGATTGCAGGAACCCGGCTGTATTCCACTGTGTATGATTGCAGGAACCCGGCTGTATTCCACTGTGTCTGATTGCAGGGACATGGCTGTATTCCACTTTGTCTGATTGTAGGGACATGGCTGTATTCCACTGTGTCTGATTGCAGGGACCTGGCTGTATTCCACTGTGTCTGATTGCAGGAACCCAGCTGTATTCCACTGTGTATGATTGCAGGAACCCAGCTGTATTCCACTGTGTCTGATTGCAGGGACATGGCTGTATTCCACTGTGTCTGATTGCAGGGACATGGCTGTATTCCACTGTGTCTGATTGCAGGGACATGGCTGTATTCCACTGTGTCTGATTGCAGGGACCTGGCTGTATTCAACTGTGTCTGATTGCAGGAACCCGGCTGTATTCCACTGTGTCTGATTGCAGGGACCTGGCTGTATTCCACTGTGTCTGATTGCAGGGACCCGGCTGTATTCCACTGTGTCTGATTGCAGGACCTGACTGTATTCCACTGTGTCTAATTGCAGGGACATGGCTGTATTCCACTGTGTCTGATTGCAGGGACCCAGCTGTATTCAACTGTGTCTGATTGCAGGGACCCAGCTGTATTCAATTGTGTCTGATTTCAGGGACCCGGCTGTATTCAACTGTGTACGCAGTCAATGCTGCCAGCCTCAAGTCGGCCGCGGTCAGCTCAGATGGTGTGGTTATCGACTCCACGCCCCCACGTCCTCTACACAAGTTCCAGTTGGGAATGAACCTGTTGAAGAACCCGTCTTTTGAAGAAAATGCTCCCTCCGCCGGAACACAGGTAGCAATTCCCAAAAGGTGGACAGGATCCGGCAGAGTTAATCTTATGGCCAGCAGCAGCAAGATTACTGCACAAGACAAACAAACCTTTGTTGACATCATTAGTGGTCACATAGAGCAGACAGTTGGAACAGTGAAGACAATGAAGTATCGAGTTTCCTTCCATGTTCGTTCTCCCAACACCGCTCGCTTCCACTCCCAGCAACTGGGCTTCGTCCGACTCCCAGGGTTCCATACCGCATTTGTTGTGGAGCTGGCAGTAGTGCCATCTGGTGAGTGGCAGAAGCATGTGTATTACTTCATCGCCAAGGACCTGACATCCACCATTACAGTTGGTGCTGTTGGCCACAAGACTGGCTTCTTGCTGGACAATGTCCAGATACAAGAGGTCGGTGAAGGTCGCCGTAGTCCATCCACTGACCAGAGGGACCCAGCCAACTCACATGTCCAGCCTATGCACGTCCATCTGAGCTCAAGGGGCAGCTATACCACCCTGACTGCGGCCTGGGACGTTGAGGACCCAGAAAGCCCTGTGAGAAACTACTACTGGGCCATTGGAACCGTGAGGGGTGCGTACAGGTTTACATTTTATGTTTGTAAAGAAGGTTGCGACTATAGTTTTAATCATCTCTGATAACACATTGTAATTTTACCAACATTAACGTTGTTTTCAAATAGGGAATCAAGCCATAAATATGATGTAACTGATTGATTGATTCTTTTATTAAAATTTTTGCAACACTATACAAGACATGTATATATAGCTACACACACACTATTGTGATACATCTAATTATACATATCTGCAGAACAACACATAAATTTACCCCTAACAATCGCATTACGGCAATAGTATTAAGTTTCTCACGTGTACTTGTTACTCATATACATGAATGACAACCTGGTTATAATAATTATGTGTCGTGTTACTATAAATATACATTTTCAATGTATTTCTTTAATATAAAGTAGTCTGTGACTGTGTCCGTCCATCTGTTCCCTCATATATTTTTTTCGACAATCTTATTGTTATTCTGTTATGTTTGTCTATTATTGTTGTTGAAAATAAAAATTCTTTCATAAAGATTCATTCATATCTCCATGACCGGGGCCCATGGGGATGGTTCATATCTCCTTGACCGGGGGACCCATGGGGATGGTTCATATTTCCATGACTGGGGGACCCATGGGGATGGTTCATATCTCCTTGACCGGGGGACCCATGGGGATGGTTCATATTTCCATGACTGGGGGACCCATGGGGATGGTTCATATCTCCTTGACCAGGGGACCCATGGGGATGGTTCATATCTCCTTGACCGGGGGACCCATGGGGATGGTTCATATCTCCATGACCGGGGCCCATGGGGATGGTTCATATCTCCTTGACCGGGGGACCCATGGGGATGGTTCATATCTCCTTGACCGGGGGACCCATGGGGATGGTTCATATCTCCTTGACCGGGGGACCCATGGGGATGGTTCATATTTCCATGACCGAGGCCCATGGGGATGGTTCATATCTCCTTGAGGGGGGGCCATGGGGATGGTTCATATCTTCTTGACCGGGGCCCATGGGGATGGTTCATACATAAACAAAATTCAAGATTCCCCAGGGGTAAGAAAATTACAAAGGAACCTATGTGGACGTTTGACGTAGATTACGTAACTCAGAATAGTAATTATGTGCAATTGTTAGCAATGCTCTGCGTCTTTTCTGGGATTACTCCGAATCACGTGACCTTCATCAAACGTCCACATAAGTTCCTTCGTATGCTTCATGAAACTGGCAGTTGTACATGATTTTGATTTTTGGGGCACAAAGTTGTCATTGGCAGTGCCCTACCAAAACTTGACTGGGTAGAGCAAGGAGTTATAAGCTCTTACAGTGGCTGCCTTTTCTCCTGTGCAATGGCAGGTAACTCGGCTAATGTGATATAAAGTATAGGTGCATAGGTTACCATATATTAAATGGCAGAATTCAGTATGTCAATGATGACATTTCAACAGCAATATATTTCTGAAGTAAAAGTTGCTTGTAGTTAATTTTAAATGCAGTTATAGTATTAATGATTTTAAGTGGTGTATAATGGTGTAGAAAAAAACTTAGACAGTTACATCCAGTTGTAGCCAGAAATGTTGTATATAAATATGATGAAATATTTCATACATGATTTTTCAACACATATTTAAGCCAATGATGAATGTCAGCGTTCATTGCAGGAGGCGTACAACTACAGAACTTCCAGTCTGTTGGTCTACAGACCCACGCACACACAGCCGCTCTCCAGCTGCAGCATGGGACGGACGTTCATGTGACCGTGGTGGTTGAGAATGCAGCTGGACTGACAGCGGTCATTTACTCAGACCCTCGGACCATAGACCTCACGCCACCACTCCTCTGTTGTCTCGTTGTGAGTCCGAGCGTTGCATTGTGACACGTAGAACACAACCAGGAAACATTTCTTTTAGTGACTCACAAAGCTGCACTCTCGTAATATTGTATGTCTATAAAATTATTATAGTAAATGCACAACACATTAGTTCTAAAATTTTCGTGCGTGTGTGCATGCGGGCAATGGTGGTGGTTTGTGATATCCTACATTCTGCACATTATTGATGAAATAAATTATATGTAAACTTGTTGGGAATTATATGTAAACTTGTTGGGTACCATGTATAGGTTGTCAATACACAGATCATTTGTTCGTGTTAAGATGAACCGCATCAGATGTCACATGATGTCGACTGTTGTCTCTACATCAGGACGGCAGTTGTGGAGTGGCTGTTTCTTACTGAGCAATGGCTGCAACTAACGACTGTTGTCTTTCTGTCAGGACGGCAGTAGTGGAGTGACTGTTTCTAACTGAGCAGTGGCTGCAATGAAAGACTGTTGTCTCTGTGTAAGGACGGCAGTAGTGGAGTGGCTGTTTCTTACTGAGCGGTGGCTGCAACTAAAGACTGTTGTCTCTCTGTCAGGACGGCAGTAGTGGAGTGACTGTTTCTTACTGAGCGGTGGCTGCAACTAAAGACTGTTGTCTCTCTGTCAGGACGGCAGTAGTGGAGTGACTGTTTCTTACTGAGCGGTGGCTGCAACTAAAGACTGTTGTCTCTCTGTCAGGACGGCAGTAGTGGAGTGACTGTTTCTTACTGAGCGGTGGCTGCAACTAACGACTGTTGTCTCTCTGTCAGGACGGCAGTAGTGGAGTGACTGTTTCTTACTGAGCGGTGGCTGCAACTAACGACTGTTGTCTCTCTGTCAGGACGGCAGTAGTGGAGTGACTGTTTCTTACTGAGCGGTGGCTGCAACTAAAGACTGTTGTCTCTCTGTCAGGACGGCAGTAGTGGAGTGACTGTTTCTTACTGAGCGGTGGCTGCAACTAAAGACTGTTGTCTCTCTGTCAGGACGGCAGTAGTGGAGTGACTGTTTCTTACTGAGCGGTGGCTGCAACTAAAGACTGTTGTCTCTCTGTCAGGACGGCAGTAGTGGAGTGACTGTTTCTTACTGAGCGGTGGCTGCAACTAAAGACTGTTGTCTCTCTGTCAGGACGGCAGTAGTGGAGTGACTGTTTCTTACTGAGCGGTGGCTGCAACTAACGACTGTTGTCTCTCTGTCAGGACGGCAGTAGCGGAGTGACTGTTTCTTACTGAGCGGTGGCTGCAACTAAAGACTGTTGTCTCTCTGTCAGGACGGCAGTAGCGGAGTGACTGTTTCTTACTGAGCAGTGGCTGCAACTAACGACTGTTGTCTCTCTGTCAGGACGGCAGTAGCGGAGTGACTGTTTCTTACTTAGCAGTGGCTGCAACTAACGACTGTTGTCTCTCTGTCAGGACGGCAGTAGTGGAGTGGCTGTTTCTTACCAGACGTCACGAGTTGTCAACATTGCCTGGTCGGTGACTGACCCAGAAAGTGATGTCAACTACTGTGAATGGGCTATAGGTAAATATCAGTTATTTATATGTATTTGTATGTGTGTGCATGCATTACCACACTTCAAGAAAACAACCTTTTTGAACCCCGCAAGATGACATCTTGGTCAAATGGTCTTCACTAAACAGGAAAGACCGCAGTACAAAACTGCATTGGTGACCATGTTAACGTTTTGTCTAATAATAAGAAAACGTGACCATCAAAAATTCTGAAAAATTTTCACAGCAACTACCATCATCTCATTGACATGCTGACCAAGTTTTGTCCAAATCACATACCTCCAGCTCTTTTAAAATGCCCATCAGGTTTTACAAAAACAGCCAGGTATTCATGCGCCGACGTGGCCAATAGCAGAAAAATTCCCATAATTCACTCCGCCTATTAAACTCTCCAAAAAATGCACTATTTCACAGCCAATAGTTTCTACAAAGAAACCTGTATGCCTACTCAATTGCACTTATGTCACATCATACGAATTGTTTAAACTCACATATCACAATTTAATACACCCTACATTCGCGTGAAACAATAAACAGGAAGGTCAACTGTGGTATTGCCCCTAAAAACAACACTAAAATTATATAATTATGTCACTGGGGCTGTGTGAGATGCAACCTGTGTCACTGGGGCTGTGTGAGATGCAGCCTGTGTCACTGGGGCTGTGTGAGATGCAGCCTGTGTCACTGGGGCTGTGAGAGATGTAGTTTGTGTCACTGGGGCTGTGACAGATGTAGTGTGTGTCACTGGGGCTGTGATAGATGTAGTGTGTATCACTGAGGCTGTGTGAGGTACAGTCTGCATCACTGGGGCTGTGTGAGATGCAGTCTGTGTCACTGGGGCTGTGTGAGGTACAGTCTGTGTTACTGGGGCTGTGAGAGATGCAGTCTGTGTCACTGGGGCTGTGTGAGATGCAGTCTGTGTTACTGGGGCTGTGTGAGGTACTGTCTGTGTCACTGGGGCTGTGAGAGATGCAGTCTACTGTCACAGGGATTTGAGATATGTAATCTATGTCACTGGTGCTGCAGGAAAGAGTCCAGGTTCACAGGAGGTTCAGCTGTTCACAAAGACGACTTCGCTGTCATCTGCATCAGTCGCATGCGATGCCTCTGTCAGTCACGGAGAGACAATATTCAGTGTCATCCGCTGTTTCAACTACGCTGGTCTCCAGTCAACTCTCGTCTCAAGTGGTGTTGTCATGGTAACAGAACCCCCTGATGTTTCCATGGCAACAGTGAAGATCATCACAAGTTCGGTGTCTCACTATCCGTCACGCAGCAGTCACCAGTCAGACAGGAAACACTTGTTCTTTGGCTGGGAAGGAGTCCGGGACAGATCAGGGATCGCAGGTTATGAGGTGAGTTATACAGATAGGGCCAGCTGCGGTTTAAGTAGGAGACTTAAATATATACAAGTACTCCATCACAGCACTGGAGTAGGCATACTTGAATATGTATATATACTTATATATATATATATATATATATATATATATATATATATATATATATATATATATATATATATATATATATTTAACAAGATTGCCATCTCGAACAACAACTTCCAGATGGCAAGTGGACAAGGAAGCCATTGGCTTATCGAGAGTCCAACAATGTGTAGCCCGCCCTTATAAGATATCTGTCAATTCTATTTTTAAACATATTCACACTACTAGCATTAACACAATTATTTGGCAGTTTGTTCCATTCATTTATCACCCTCTGTGAGAAAGAGTACTTTCTCATGTCCAACCTACACTGCTCCTTAACTAATGCTGCTTTGTGTCCTCTGGTTCTACTGCCTTCTTTAAGTTTGAAGAACATATTCCTATCAACATCCTCATAACCGTTCACTATTTTAAACACTTCTATTTGGTCTCCTCTTAGTCTCCTGGTCTCTAGTGTTGTCAAACCACATTGTAATAAGCGACTTTCGTAACTAAGGTCTCTTAATTCTGGAATCATCTTAGTTGCTCTTTGTTGTATTCTTTCTAGCTTATCTATGTCTTTTTTACGATATGGCCTCCATGCTTGAATACAATATTCCAAATGTGGTCTAACTATTGCTTTGTACAGGGGTACAATTAGATGTTTCTCCTTATACGTGATAGTCCTCCTAATTAGCCCTAGAATTTGATTTCCTTTCGAAGCAGCAATCCCACATTGCTCTGAAACTTTCATGTCAGCATTAAATGTTACTCCTAAATCCTTTTCTTGTGTGGTTCTACCTAGTACAGCATCCCCCATTTTATATTCCTCGTCCATATTTCCATGTCCTATGTGTATACATTTACACTTCCCAAAACTGAATAACATTTGCCATTTTTCTGACCATTTAACTAATTTTTCCAGATCATCCTGTAAACTTTGGTTATCTGTATCATTAGTAACCTATCTGAATACTTTTGTGTCATCTGCAAATTTGAGTACTTTGCTAGATATGTCATCCTCCAAATCATTTATATATATTAAAAACAGTATAGGGCCTAATACTGATCCCTGTGGTACCCCACTCAAAACAGATTTCCAGTTTGAAATCTCACCATCTACTATTACTCTCTGTCTTCTGTGTGTAAGCCACTTTTCTATCCAGTTGATTACATCATTGCCTATACCATGGGCTTTTAGTTTAAGTAACAATCTTTGATGTGGCACTTTATCAAAAGCTTTCTGAAAATCTAAGTAGACAACATCCACTGGTGACCCGTCATCTACCAACTTTGTAATTTCTTCTAAAAACATAAGAGATTGGTTAGACATGACCTTGCTTTTAGGAATCCATGTTGAGATGTATTTATTAATTTATGTTTTACGAGGAATTCCACCATGTGGTCTCTAATTAATGTTTCGAGTAATTTACATACAACTGATGTTAAACTCACTGGTCTGTAATTTTCTGGCTTCTTCCTCGATCCCTTCTTAAATAACGGCGTAATGTTTGCTTCTTTCCATTCTGAAGGAACTATTCCTTCTAGTGACAAGTTAAATAAGTTTGCAAGTGGTGTACTAATTTGATCAACAATTTCCTTTAGCAGTTTTGATGGTATCCCATCAACTCCAGGTGATTTATTATCTTTCATCTTCTTAATTTTCTTTGCTATCATTTCAGGAGTTACAAATAACTGCCCTAAATGTTCTGATTTATTTCCCTCAAATTTAGTCAATGGAACTGGAAGTGAGCTAATATCTTCTGTGGTAAAAACTGAGCTGAAATACTTATTCAGGATCTCTGCCATTTGGAACCCATCTGAAATTATGTTTTCACTGTTGTTTTCCAGTGGTCCGACCTTATCTCGAACTTTCTGTTTACTCCTTACATAAGCATAGAAACTCTTGCTGTCATTTTTTATATTACCTGCCAATTTTTTTTCAAAGGTTCGTTTACATTTTCTAATTTCAGTTGTAGCTAGGTTAAGTGCCTCTTTGTAGTTTGTGTAGTCTTCTACATTTCCAGTGTTTTTATAGACCCTCCACAGCATCTGTTCGTGAGCAATTTTTCTAATAGCTTCTTTTGACAGGTGTTTTTTCCTGGATCTTTTCCCTTGTTTTCTTAATTGAATAAATTTCTCAATAATGCCCTCAATCTCATATTTTATACAAGTCCAGCATTCTGTTGCTGTCTTGTTCTCTAGCAAGTTATTCCAATCTATATTTGCTAGATATGTTCTCATCACTTTATATTTGCCTTTGTTGAAGTTCCTCCTCCATTGTTTTTTATATGTATTCCCTGTCTTTACTTTTATATTAAAATGGATTTGCTTATGGTCACTTGAACACAAAGGTTCGTGTACTTTAACATTGTCAACTAATTCATTTTGAGAAGACAAAATTAAATCTAACACATTCCCACCTCTGGTTGGTTCCAAGACATGTTGAGTAAGGAAACAATCCTGTGTTAGAAGTAGAAACTGATGGTCGTCCCCTCCAACACTCTCTAATGATTCCCATTGTATATGGCCATGGTTAAAATCACCCATTATAACACATTCTCCCTTGCTCACCTCCCTTATCGCCTTTTGTAATTTTACATCTTCCTCTTCTCCTATGTTAGGACTACGATAAACTACTCCTATTGTTAATGTTGAGTTCCTGGTAACTATGTTACACCAAATTGCTTCCACACTATCTGCTTCACTTTTCAGTGTAATTTCATATGCTTGGATAGATTCTTTAATATACAAAATTACTCCACCTCCCCTTCTTTCTCGTCTATCCTTCCTAAACATTACATAGCCTGTCAGTGCTAACTCAGCATCTACTATATCTTCATTTGCCCATGATTCTGTGATGCCTATTACATGAGGATCAATATCTGCTACCATAATGTCTAACTCACTTTTTTTATTTACTATGCTCCTGGCATTTAAGCATACACATTTAAGTTCATTGTCTGAAATTATTGGTGAACATTTCTTTGGATGTGTATTTGTAGTAGTACTCATTTGAGTTTTCTCTGTCAGTTCCCCCTGCGCATCTAGTTTAAATAATTTATAGTACCTGTGCCCTCGTCGACAACTCTGACAAACTCACACACAAGAACTGCAGCGCCCTTCCCTGTCAGATGAAGTCCATCTCTCATGAAAAAGTCACCTCTTCCCACAAAGTTTAGCCACATGTCTACGAAGCCTACTCCCTCCTCCATACATACCTTCTGTACCTGTGTGTTGATCGCCATCCTTCTACAGTTCCTATATTCTTCACCCCTGCCTCCCATTATTGGTAATATCCCCGACAATACGATCTGCCCAACTCGTGCCTCTTTAAGTGTCTTGATCAACCTCCTGTACTTACCAATGATGGATGACGTTCCCTCCTTCTCTGCATTGTTCGTTCCCACATGCACGAGAACAGCACCTCCCGTGCCACCACCCATGACCTGTCCTGCCTTCTCTGCTATATCCTCTACTTTTGCCCCTGGTAGGCATACTGTTATGTCATCTCCTCTATTTACAATTTTATCCACTTTCCTAATGATGGAATCCCCCATAAATACCCGGGCTTTCCTCGCTTTCCCCTGTGATATTATATCAGCAAAGCTCCTTTCCTGTTGCACACTACTAGTATGCCCCCTTTCTCTCATATCATCAACCTTTACTGTCTTACCACCTGGCAATCCCTCTCCACTCACCCGCTTACCTCTCTTTTGTCGCATTCTCTGCCTTCTGTCATCCTTCTTCTTACCAGCTTTCTCCCTCACATTGCCACTGTTCTCCTTGTTCTCCTCGGTCTCACCACCTCTGCTCTCCTCGGTCTCACCACCTCTGCTCTCCTCGGTCTCACCACCTCTGCTCTCCTCGGTCTCACCACCTCTGCTCTCCTCGATCTCACCACCTCTGCTCTCCTCGGTCTCACCACCTCTGCTCTCATCATTCTCACCACCTCTGCTCACTTCTGTCTCACCCTGCCCTGTCATCATCAAAATCATACGCCTTAGCTCAATCACCTGCTCCTGCAGATATTTCACTGTCTTACACCCCCTACACACGAAATGGAAATCATCCGCCTGCACCTCCGCCCACGAATTTACACACCCGGACTTTGCAAAGTCTACCCAGCTGTCGCAGCTAGAACATATCAAATTACGTTTCGCCTTTACTTGGCATTTGCACGGCGCCATGTTAGAAATTAAATTTGTATTTGTTTATAATCTGTTTATAATTAATTTATACTAGGTAGTCTTCACAAAGACTGTTTTTGTGTTGTAATACACACTTTATAGTATGTTACTTATGTCTTAATTAAATTTACAGCTACTGCCTTGCAACTTACTTTCTATGTAACAGCTGACTAACAAAACGTAATATCGCTCGCGCTAACGAAATTTCAGTGACCTTATTTAAATAACACTGAATTACTACCTACGGCTAACTTTTAACAATAAATGTTGCTAAAACAAAATATTTAGGTTTTCAATATTTAATATGTACTGAATTATTTACAATAATATTATGTCTCGTATTATGTACCCAACCAACTGAAAACAACAACCCTTAATTATCGCTCGCGCTACCGAGTCCTCGGAGACCTACGATATAAACTACCCTAAATTTCTCCTATAGCTAAATTTTAACAGCAACTATTGACTAAACAAGGACTCTTGTATGTTTATGTTTAATATACACGCAATAATAATACTTATCCGATCAATATTCCACGCTTTAGACAAATATAAAATCCACCAAATTCAATCCCGTGTTCTCCTCAAGATTTCCCCAGATGCATCCAATATATATATACTTATCATCACAACACTCTAGTAGGCGTACTTGAATATGTACAAGTATTTATCATCACAGCACTAGAGTAGGAGTACTTGAATATGGACAAGTACTTTTCATCACAGCACTGGAGTAAGAGTACTTGAACCTGTACAAGTACTTGAATATATACAAGTACTTATCATCATAGCACTGAAGTAGGAGTACTTGAATATGAAGTACTTGAATATGTAAAAGTACTTGTCACCACAACACTCTAGGAGTACTTGAATATGTACAAGTACTTGTTTTCCCAGTACCGCAATATGAATACTCATAAGAAACAAAAGGTAAAACATTTAGTATTTATGCATTCTAACATACACTGTAATTAAATTGTATTAGATAAGTATTCATGAATATTGTGGTGATAAAGTCAACAACAATCAGGGGTGAGATTTAGCTGTCGCCTGGTTGCCAATGGCACCCAAAAATGGCTTTGGGCGACTTAAATTTTTTACTACTGTGGCCCTCATGGCGACTCAAAATATTTATGGAACTGCAATATTTTAGATGCAACAAAGTGTTTTTATGGTTATATCGCATTTATGTTAACCATAAATTGTGTGTTTGTAACACGTTTGAGAGAAATGTTTGACATTGCAAGAAATGTTGCCAAACCGTAGCCCAAGTGATATCAATAGGGAGCATTCATTGTATTGTATTTTTAATCAACCACATCTATGCTCAACATGTAACTGAACAGTCATTCTACACTGAAATAATAACTGGTCATGTTAATAGTCTTGGTGGCGCCACTTTTATATATGTATATATCCATATGGTGCGCGGACCACTTCTGGTGAATTAATCGGGAACCTGGTTAAAGTTTCTCTAGGCTGGCGTTGCGTGGAGCCATAGCTACCAACTGAGAAAAACTCAGAAAAGTTAGTGCAAGTCCCTGGATTTTGTTCAAACATTACCCAGCATGGCATGCTGGCAGATGGCAATGATTGATTGATTGATTGAGATTTTTAACAAGATTTAACAAGATTTGCCATCCAAGCCAAAGGCCCAGATGGCAAGTGGACAAGGAAGCCATTGGCTTATCGAGAGTCCAACAATGTTCACCTACTTATAACCCACCCTCCTGAGATTTGTGTCAACCTTGTTTTTAAACATATTCACGCTGCTAGCAGTTACACAATCTGTAGACAATTTATTCCATTCATTTATTGTCCTCTGTGAGAACAAGTACTTCCTGATATCCAATCTACATTGATCCTTTACTAATATTACCTCATGTCCTCTAGTTCTGCTATCCTTCTTGAGTGAGAAAAACATATTTCTATCAATATTTTCATACCCATTCAATATCTTAAAAACTTCAATCTGATCTCCTCTTAACCTCCTTGTCTCTAGAGTTGTTAAACCACATTCTTTCAGGCGTTCTTCATAACTAAGGTCTCTCAGTTCTGGAATAATTTTAGTTGCTCTCCTTTGTATGCGTTCAAGCGTATCTGTATCCTTCTTACGATATGGTCTCCATGCTTGTATACAGCATTCTAAATGAGGTCTAACTATTGCTTTATAAAGAGGTATAATTAACTTTTTTCCCTTGTATGTTATGTTTCTTCTAATCAATCCAAGAATTTGATTACCCTTTGAAGCTGCAATACCACACTGCTCTGAAACTTTCATATCAGCGCTTATTGTAACTCCTAAGTCCTTTCCTTTTACAGTAGTACCCAGAACAGTATCTCCCATTTTATAGTTTACATTCAAGTTCCCATGTCCTGTATGTAGGCATTTACATTTCCCAAAATTTAACAACATCTGCCATTTCTCAGACCATTTCACTAATCTGTCTAGATCGTTTTGTAAATGATGTTTATCACCATCAGTATTAACTTTTCTAAACAGTTTTGTGTCGTCTGCAAATTTCAGTATGTTACTTGTTATACTGTCGTCCAAGTCATTGATATAAATTAAGAATAATATAGGTCCTAATACTGATCCTTGAGGTACCCCACTCAAAACCGATTTCCAAGTTGAAACTTCTCCATCTACTACAACTCGTTGTCTTCTGTCAGTCAGCCATTGTTCTATCCAGTCAGTTATGCTATCCCCGATACCATGGGCTTTTAATTTAAGTAGTAATCTTTGATGTGGCACTTTGTCAAAAGCTTTCTGAAAATCTAAGTAGATAATATCTACTGGCGATCCCACGTCTATCCACTTAGTGATTTCTTCCAAAAAACATAACATATTTGTTAAGCATGACCTCGCTTTAAGGAATCCATGTTGAGATGAATTTAATAATTTATGCTTAAAGAGGAAGTCCACCATATGGTCTTTAATTAACCTTTCTAATAATTTACAAATCACTGACGTTAAACTCACTGGTCTGTAATTCTCTGACTTATTTCTCGAACCCTTTTTAAATAATGGTATGATGTTTGCTTCTTTCCATTCAAACGGAACAACTCCCTCTTTTAATGACAAGTTGAATACTCTTGCAAGTGGTATACTAATTTGATCTACTGTTTCCATTAGTAATTTTGGAGGAATCCCATCCACTCCCGGTGATTTGTTATCCTTCATTGCCTTTATTTTCTTAGCTACCAATTCTGGAGTTACAACTAACGGTCCTAAATAGTCAGATTTAGCCCCCTGAAATTTAGCATCAGCAACTGGTAATGAATTAATATCTTCTTTGGTAAACACTGAACTGAAGTAACCATTTAGGTCTTCCGCCATTAAAAACCCCTGTGATATTATATTTCCAGCACTGTCATCTAGAGGTCCAACCTTGTTTTGTTTACTCCTGACATATGCATAAAAACTCTTGCTGTCATTTTTTATGTTACATGCCAGTTTTTGCTCATAGCTTCTTTTAGATTGTCTGATTTCAGTTGTAGCTGCATTAAGTGCCTCTTTGTATTTTGCATAGTCTTCTTCCTTTCTGGTACGCCTATAAACCCTCCACATAGTTTGTTTTAGCATTATTTTTGTAATTGCCTGTTTTGACAAGTGTTTCTTTCTACACCGTTTTCCTTGTTTTTGGAAGGGAACAAATTTATCGATGATACTCTCAATTTCATATTTTAGAATATTCCAACATTCAATTGCGGTCTTATTCATCAGCATGTTATTCCAATCTAGCTTTGCTAAGTATTTTCTCATATCTTTGTAGTTACCTTTGTGGAAGTTTCTCTTGTACGTTTTCTTATTTTTACTTTCTGATTTTACATTGATGTCAAAATGTATTTGATTATGGTCACTATTACCCAATGGTTCAAATATTTTTACATTGTCCACTAATTCTTTTTGTGATGACAAAACTATATCTAATACATTTTCTCCCCTGGTTGGTTCTAGTACGTGCTGAGTAAGAAAGCTGTCCTGGATTAAACATAGAAATTGTTGATCCTCAATCCCTGTGCTCTCTAGAGAATTCCATTGTATGTGTCCATGGTTAAAATCTCCCATTATGATACATTCCCCTTTACTAACTTCCTTTATAGCGTTTTTTATTTTTGTGTTGTCCTCTTCGTTTATGTTTGGACTTCGGTAAACTAATCCAATAGTTAATTTTGAATTTCCTGAAACAATTTTGCACCAAACAGCTTCATCGCAATCTGCTTCCCTATCTAGTTTTATTTCATAAGCCTGAATAAATTCTTTAACATATAAAATAACTCCCCCGCCCCTTCTTCCTATTCGATCTTTCCTAAACATTACGTATCCTGTCAGTCCTAATTATATCTATGTTGGCCCATGATTCAGTTATACCAGTTATGTGAGGGTCAATATCTTCTACCGTAATGTTTAATTCGTTTTTCTTATTTACTATGCTCCTTGCATTTAAACATACGCATCTATAACCTTTTTCAGAGATGTTTTTCGGATAATTTGATATTGGTTTATCTGTGCTAGTGGCCTCTTGTTCTGCTTGAGACACCTCTAGGTAACCCCCCTGCACTTCTAGTTTAAAGAATGTTTACTTCCAAAAATATTTGTCATTGTACCCAAGTCACTATGTACTGCTGCTGAAAGTTTGTCCGCGAATACTGCCGCCCCCTTTCCACTTAAATGAAGCCCATCCTTCATGTACATATCAGCCCTCCCAACAAAACTTCCCCATAAATCCACAAATCCAACTTCCTCTTCCCTACATAGCTTCTGGACTAACATGTTAATTGCCATCCCCCGACAATTTCGATATTTGTGACCCCTCCTGCCCATTACAGGTAAAATCCCTGACAGTATTACCTGCTCAACCCGCGTCTGTTTTAGTGTTCTCACCAACTGCCTATATTTCCTAACTATGGCAGTTGTACCCTCCCTCTCTACGTTATTTGTCCCTACGTGTACTAAAACAGATCCACCCTTACCCGAGCCTACGATGTTTTTTACCCTCTCAGTTATCGCCTCTATTTTGGCTCCAGGCAAGCAGACCACCACATCATCTCCCTTGTTTAATACTATGTCGGTCTTCCTAACTATCGAATCCCCCACAAACACCCTCGCTCTCTTCCTCACCCCCTCTATCACTGTTGCAGAATAACTCTTCCTTTCGATCCCATCCATCACATTCTGTCCTGACCCCTTCCCTCCTGTCTCCCCCACTTCCCACTCCTTTGCTCTTGTCTCTCCCACTCCCCTCTCCTTCACTCCGGTTGTTTTCCCTGCCGTCTCCCCCACTCCCTTCTCCTTCCCTCCTGTCTCCCCTACTCCCCTCTCCTTCACTCCGGTTGTTTTCCCTCCCGTCTCCCCCACTCCCTTCTCCTTCCCTCCTGTCTCCGCTACTCCCCTCTCCTTCACTCCGGTTGTCTTCCCTCCCATCTCCCCCACTCCCTTCTCCTTCCCTCCTGTTTCCCCTACTCCCCTCTCCTTCACTCCGGTTGTCTTCCCTCCCTTTCCTTTCCTTCCCGTCTCCTTACGTCCTGTCTCCCTATGACCTGTCACCTTCCCTCCTCTCAGCTTCCTCCCAGGCTGAGGTGAGCTCTCCCTAGCATCTCTTGTGTCTTTCCCCACTTTATCGTGTACTGTTCCCCCACCGGAACTACTGGCACAACCCCCCTGTTCCCTTCCCACCATTGCCACAACGAGCAGCCTCAGCTCTTCCAACTCCAACTCTAGTTCCTTCATCTTCGCGCATCCCCTACACTCAAAAATGTTAAAGCCTGGAACCCTTATCCTGCTTCAGTGAATGAATGAACACTAAATGCAAAACCCTTCGTATCTTTAGAATCCAGCTTTCAAGAATCGATATGGGTTAAGATAAAATTAAACAAAAAAGACACTCTTCTGATAGGATGTGTATATAAAAGCCCAGGCAGCTCTGGCAACAATAATGAACAATTAAATGAACTGAATAGTTAGGTAATGTGCTATAAACACTCGCATCTTCTCATGCTTGGAGATTTTACCTACCTCAACAGACTTCAAAACTGGTACACACTCTCAGAGAATACTAATAGCCCAGACACTAAATTTAAAGAAGGAATAAGAGATAATTTCGATTAGGAAGTAAATTGAACATTCTTGATTTAGTTTTCACCAATGAAAAGGGTATGATAGATGATATAGTGTATGAAAGCCCACTTGGTAAGAGTGATCACTCTGTCCTCATCATTACATTTAGGTGCTATGCAGAAATAGCAAGCCATACTCGACTTAAATATTATTATGATGAAGGGGATTATAATAATATGAAGGCAAAACTAGACCACACAGACTGGGGCAAGATACTTGGATCGAGCACTATAAACCATCAATGGTTAGGTTTTAAAGAAAGGATGAATTCATCCCTCATCGACTTGTGAGTAATATTAACAGACATAAAGGGAAAGTACCCCTAAGCTAGCAACAGAAGCTAAGACAAACCCAAAAGCAGTATGGAAATATATGAATTCTAAAACCAAGAATTGGGAAGGTGTTTCAGACCTGAACATAGACCCTAAAGATCCTAAATCTAGACTCGCAGACTCTGATAGGGAAAAGGCAGATTTTTTAAAAAGTGTTTTTACTATAGAACCAGATGGTGATATCCCTCATATTCCACTAGTGAAGTTAAGGGACAACATGGAAGAATTGACTGTTCATGAGGAAATGATTAAAAAAACTTGATAACCATAATGTGTGTAAATCGGTAGGGCCAGATGGTGTTCATCCTAGGTTGCTGAAAGAGCTATCTAATCATCTATGTAAACCACTAGCTAGGCTATTTAATAATTCACTGGCTGTGGGTGAACTACCAAAGGAATGGAAACAGGGAAGGATCTCAGCCATATTTAAGAAGGGTAATCGAAAAAAGTCAGGAAATTATAGACCAGTCAGCTTAACAAGTATAATATGCAAATGTATGCATCACTGTGTCAAAGATCATATTGTCAATCATGATGAGAAATAAATTATTCAGTACGCAACAGTTTGGTTTTATTAAAGGTCGTTCTATGGTACTCCAACTGTTAAATGTTATTGACTCATGGACAAAAGCTTTAGATAGAGGGGAATCCATAGACATAGTATATCTAGACTTCATGAAAGCATTTGACACCGTCCCTCATAAAGGCAAACTTAAATCATATGGTATAGAGTATTACACACTAAGATGAATCCAGGCGTTCTTGTCTGACCGGGTACAACAGGTCAGTGTAAATGATTTAAACTGTGAGTGGGCAAATGTAACAAGTGGAATTTCACAAGGGAGTGTCTTAGGACTGCTCCTATTTGTTTTATACATAAAAGATCTTCAGGAGAATATAGTTTAAAATGTATATATGTTTGCAGATGATACAAAGTTTTTAAGAACGATTAATAGTCCAAATGACCAGTATACACTACAAAACGATTCGAGGAAAGACTTGAAACTTCCCACACTTGCATAAAAATGAACTCGTGGTGATATGATTGAGGTATATAAACTGCTTCAAGAGGAATATAACAGTGATGTATCTAACATTGTCAAGCTGCACAAAGACAGTGATACATGGGAAGGAAATAGGTTTGAAATTGTTTCTAGAATGTGCTTGTACAAATGTTAGAAAATATAGCTTCTCACTTACGAGTTACCAGATTATGGAATGATCTACCGGAAGTAGTTGTAACTGCCCCAAGTGTCAACTCATTTAAAAACCGCCTAGATAGACATTGGAGTACTGAGGAGTTTCTCTACAACTACAAAGCTGCCTTGCCAGGAAGACGTAGAGCATTCCAAGGGAAAGTTGAAGATCTGACACCGAGGCCACCGCCTATGGTCAGGTCGAACCTAAGTAAACCTACGTAAAGAATAGGCTTGTGTGAAAAGAATAGATGGCTGGTGGACCTGGCTTCAAATGACAAATTAGCCATGCAGCAATCGCACTGTCACAGCGTCTTCTGCTAATAGTGCTACAGTTCACTGACTGTCATGATTCAGATCCTAACCCCTAACCCATTTTATCACCGCTGCTGATAAATAAATAAAACTGCTCAGTATGTCAAAATAATTTCTGATTACTTTCAATGGAATTGAATTTTGGCATGACTGAAATGTCAATTACTATTGCTTTGCTTTCTATTACTATTACATTGCATTCTGTTCCATCTAATACTATTACTTGAACAATTGTAATCGTTACTATTAACACAAGGTTGGTAGCCTGACTGGCTACCTGCCATGACTTGCTAAATCTCACCTCTGTGTAATATAACGTTTTTTATCATGATATAATAGTACACTTTTTAAAGTACATACATCAGTTGTGACAATGGAAGAAGCAAAATTGCTTATAGTTCCTTGTTCAATTATAAATTCATGTAATAGCACATTGTGCCTCATTTAACAAAAATAAATATTAACAAGTGAATCATAGCATAACTATGTCACAGTTAAACCAAATAAACTATGTGTTGATGAGGATTCCTTCCACCAGACTGTGTATGTTTCTTGTAGGTGAGTCTGCAGCAGCTGAATGCTGCCACAGTTCTGCCGTGGAAGTCCATGGCCACTTCCAACCAACTGTTTGCTGAGCTGAGAGACCTCGGCCTCGAGTCTTACAAGACCTACACACTGATGCTGCGAGCGACTAACTATGCTCACTTGACGAGTGACATCATCACCAGCACCTTCACCATTGAAACTGAAGCACCACATGTCACTAGTGAGTATAATTCCTCTTGCTTAATAAGACTTTAAAAGATTGTCACCCTAAGTTTGTCATCCAGTTTGAGGATATATCTGTCTGTTATAATTTAAACAAACGAAAAGAAAGCTGGTTGCGAGGAAGCATTTTTACAGTAGTTTTAATGGCTGCATACTAACATGTATTTTAATCTGTGTTTCACCTTCCTTTCCATGTCAATGATTCATTATTAATCACGTTCTTATTTGCTGTATCATGTTGCCCCCCAGATGCAGCACTACAGAGTCGCTGGCCTCGACAGTGGATGTTGAACCTGGACTGGACCGGCATGTTTACCAGCAACTCATCACTTCTGTATGAGATCAACATAGGTATGGAATAATGGCACTGTATGTCCTAATATCTAGTGCTGTGTACCATATGGCGGTATACTGCTGTACCAGTATTTTTATACGATTTTGAAACCGGTATTTTTATTCAGTTGAACCGGTATTCTATACGATATGTTACATCTTCAAGTGACAATACTTGAAGCTTCACTAAATTTTAACGAAATGACAAGACATTCGACACATTATGATGCACACTATTGTGCTACCCTATAGTGCACATGTCCAGAAGAGCAAATCGTATAATTCGATCAATGGCCACAGTGTAGTGCTACTGTTATATCCACACGAATGCATAGTACGTAGTGTTTGGAACGTCTGTAAATTATGAAAATAGTTATTCAGGTAGCTGGGGTGGCTAGCATGTCAGTTTATTAATTTTTTATAACATGCTAGGAAATATTGAACTAAACGTCGACACCAGAAATAATCACCCGGCACTAACTTCATATTTCGCCAATTCATCCTTTAAAAAACAGTTCTTTTGGAAATCCCCCTGACTTCTTAGAAACACTGATGATGTTTCTATAGTAACAACTGCATGTGCATCGAGCTTCGAACCAGCTATATTCGTTTGCTGTAACGCGAAACATACAGTCTGGTTACTGTAATTCCAGTACACATCAGTATTATATGTAACTAAATCATGTCCTTAAACCAGCAAATATCAGCGCTAACGTAGTTTATTGTGCCTTTGAACCTATAACGGAAACGGCCTATGACCCCACCGGATAATGGGCCAATAAAAATGATTGTAAACACACACTGCCACGTTTTTCTCAGTTGGCTGGCATAACCTGATATCGTAGACGACAACATACATTAGATTCAAGAGCCATTGTGGTGGCAAATTAAAGGGACGTCAATATTAGAAATGGCCATTATGTTTTGTCAACAATACATAAAACGCCAGTGAAAACATTTCAAGCATGATATAATAATAATAATAATAATAATACATTTTATTTCATATAGCGCCAGATCCAATGTAATATTGTTCGTGGTGCTTTACAACATGTACAAGACAATTGTAAGTAGTTTTCTAAAATTGCTAAAATAATAATAATTATAACAATTTCTACAACCAGTAATTATAACCATTTCTACAACCTGTATACAATATATGTCTACAACCTGAATAAAATATATGTGTATGCTATGTAATTAACACATAGAATGTTAGGCTTATATAAATATATAAGTACATTTTTTTATGCATAATATTAAAACGTAATAAAAATAAATATATGCACATCTATCGACATTTCTTTTTTACTACAATGCTGAAATTTGGCATATGACCGCGTCTTCATGTAGGCAACTTTACACGGTTTGAAATTTCGATTGGTGAAGGGTTTGTGTCAAAAATACACTGCCACTTTAGGCTGTCATTCAACTTTTGCTTAAATCATTCATGGTGGTGTAGCATTGTAAAATCTTGTAATACAACCAACAAATTAAAAACTAAAAATTTTATTAATCTGGAATATTATATAGTATTTCAACTACAATTTTTTAAGAAATGGTAATTTATCTTAAAAACTTCTACTGAAACTACTCAATTCAAGACAAGTATATAATAGCCACCCAAGCTATCTTAAAGGCCGGCGGACACTATGCAACTTTTCCCCTTAATCGCTGATCTGGGAGCTCCCAGACAGTTGTGCTTCGTCAGTGAACAGTTTCTTTAATGTGAGTGGTGCCACTTCAGTTTCTTTAATGTGAGTGGTGCCACTTCAGTTTCTTTAACGTGAGTGGTGCCACTTCAGTTTCTTTAACGTGAGTGGTGCCACTTCAGTTTCTTTAATGTGAGTGGTGCCACTTCAGTTTCTTTAATGCGAGTGGTGCCACTTCAGTTTCTTTAATGCGAGTGGTGCCACTTCAGTTTCTTTAATGTGAGTGGTGCCACTTCAGTTTCTTTAATGTGAGTGGTGCCACTTCAGTGGATAGACTCAACAATAATTGTGATTGAGAGAACCAAACAACATTGTGATGAATTGTAGTTGGTGACTAACACGTGTTTTAGGTTTCACGCCAGGTGGCATTGATATCCTGTCCTGGATGGAAACGGAACTAACGACACTACGGATCACCGGAGTGGACTACACCAAGGAGCATCATGTGACACTGACCGCGGTCAACAAGGCTGGACTCTACACGACACGCACATATTCTGTCGCATACTCACCGCCCTCTGGCTGATGTCATTGACTACGTGACACTGATCTGAGGTTACTGCTTCTTCAAACTGACCACGTCTTGAACACTTCTTGGATTTGTATTACTAAATGGATTATTGCATGAGTTCGTTAGTTGTTACTGATCAAGCACTGTACAAGTATAACTATTGGAGTAAATGTTAGTTGTTATTGACCAAGCACTGTACAAGTATAACTATTCTTGCATGCACTTTTTTACATTCCAATTTAAATAGATAAGACTGAATTTCTGAAACTCGTGGTAACATTGCCAATATCAGTTACCTGTTTTTATTGCCAATACAGACTGATGATTATTATGATCTGTAAAAGGCTAATTAGGCGGCACAATGTTTTTACTTAGGGGAAGGCAGTGCTAGTTGAGCCACCCGTGTTTCCCAGGAAACTACAGCAGCGACAGTTACATGGTACCACCCAGTGACTGAACATGTTATTAGAACATGATTGATGTACAATAAGTGCCATTTGTCACAACGGTCAGAACATTTGAACTAAAAGTGTGATTTTTTTGTTTTTCAAAACTTTTTGTGATTGTGATTAATATCTGCTAGTGTGTAAATTATCAATGCACGTGACCAGACTTTATTATCCGTGCACTTATAAATGGTTTAGCTATGCACAGGAAGAAGACTATTTACATCACTTCGCGTATTAATAAGTTAATTAAAAAAGCTTAATTGTCAAAACGGGGTTAGTTGAGCCACACAAGGCCAAAGGGAGGCTTAGTTGAGCAGCGGTTAAAGAACAAAGACGAGTGTTGTTTAACCCAAAATACATCAAGGAATTAATTTTCCCAAGCAAATTGGAACATCAGATAACATATTAGCAGTTAGTTACACTGGTTGCGATCAGTCCAGTCTATAAGTTTATATTAATTGTGTCGACTTATTAATTAATCGTGTAGATTTCTCTGAGACGTGTTGTACCCATTGGGTAGATGTGTTGGCTGAGTTGTTATTAAATGTTAGTTCAAGGCCCATGTAAATTATGCAAATAAAGAATTTATCCAACTTACGCTACACTGTGGCTCAACTTACCCCACACCAAGTGTTTGTTGAGCCACCTTACCAACCTTATTTGAATAAGCTACATATAAGCTATGCATGCTAGATATATTATCTTGGTATAGGTATACAATGATCTACTAACAATCATAGTTTATGTTAGTAAAAACAATTTTCACTTATGAATATGATTGTGCCCTAGATATAAAAGGAATGAAAATGGCTCAACTAACAATGCCTCCCCCCTACTTCTCATCACATCCTAGTTATTGCACAAGGTCACTTAGTTATTTCTGCCATTTTGTATGATCTCTAGCTGTCTACTTAAGCAGTCCTTCTCCATGTTAATACATACTGTGGTTACCCACACTTTGGTTACCCACACTTTGACATGGAATAATGAAGCAAATATAGTGAGTTGAGTTTCTTCTCTTATAGAAGAACGAAACAAATAAAACATTGTATTCCCACCAAATAATACAATTATTGTATGGTGGGAAGTCCTGTAAGTTAAGACCATAATGTGGTGACCGCTCTTGGATAAGTTAGAACTAAATCCATAATACAAACATATTCCCGCAAAATTTGTTTTTGTAACACACATGCAAGTGTACAGTTGCAAACAACAATCGTGTTACCAACCAGTTGTTTATACCACTCCACAGCTGTCAATTTTCAATTTATAGATGTGGCAGTGGTGACAACGCCGAGTGGTGCCACTGCTGGGGAGTGTGGTATTCCCGTAATTCCCGTGCCACTTAAATTGTCGAGTTGTGAAATTTGTGATGAGAATATTTTGTACAGGCGGTAATGTGTTGCCTCCTGCTGATTCAGTAAGAACAAACCATTTGTTGCATTCCCGCGATGCACTATTGTATTATGGATTTAGTTATCAACAGAAATATCTCACAAAATTGCACTTTTTATTAACAAAAACCAGTATGTTGAATATATACACATTTGTTTTTTATCATGCACATGTGGGTATGCGTTAACCACTTGGAGTTCACTTTAATTAGGGTGTTTGTAGAAAAGTGCTCATGAAAAGTGGTAAACACCCTCGTTTTTTGTGTGTTGTCATCATTTTTTAATGTGTTGTTTTATGGGTTGCAATTTTGATGTGCCGTTCTTGTTTGCAGTGAATGCACAGGTCAGAAAATGTGACATCACTTGAATTTTGTTTGTTTTTGAAAATAAAAAAGTTGTGAGAAAATGCAACATCACTTGAATTTTGTTTGTTTTAAAAAATAAAAAAGCTGTGAGAAAATGTTACATCACTTGAATTTTGTTTCTGAAAAAAAGCAGAACATCTAATCAAAAAAGCAGTACACAGGGTAAAAAGTGCTATTTCCTGTCTGAAAGAAGTAATGTTGACACCTATGTCTAAGTCAGTTTTCGTACACATTTTGAAACATTTTATGTTACAGGAGGGTATACACGTTAAGAGTACCCTTATATTGGCACGTAGAAATATCTCAATCCAAATATTGACTGCTTATTTTACATGTGTGAATCACAGCAACATCACAGAACACATGTGGAAGGAAATTGTTGAAAATAAAAACATCCTGTTTCATTCTGCATTCTTTGAATTCATCAACTGTTTTGTTGTAATAAACCATTTACACCACACCATGATTTTTTGGGGACATGAAATCACACCAGTACACGTGTACACCATATTTAGGGGTGGTCCAAGTAGAGAGGTACACCACATTTAGGGGTGGTCCAAGTACAGGGGTACACCACATTTAGGGGTGGTCCAAGTACAGGGGTACACCACATTTAGGGGTGGTCCAAGTACAGGTGTACACCACATTTAGGGGTTGTCCAAGTACAGGGGTGCACCATATTTAGGGGTGGTCCAAGTACAGGTGTACACCACATTTAGGGGTGGTCCAAGTACAGGGGTGCATCACATTTAGGGGTGGTCCAAGTACAGGGGTACACCACATTTAGGGGTGGTCCAAGTACAGGGGTACACCACATTTAGGGGTGGTCCAAGTACAGGGGTACACCACATTTAGGGGTGGTCCAAGTACAGGTGTACACCACATTTAGGGGTGGTCCAAGTACAGGGGTGCATCACATTTAGGGGTGGTCCAAGTACAGGGGTACACCACATTTAGGGGTGGTCCAAGTACAGGGGTGCACCACATTTAGGGGTGGTCCAAGTACAGGGGTACACCAAGTTATCCTCATCTGACCAATGAGCTGAGAGTGTTAGGTTTCAGCCTCATTGTACCATTTATAGGTTTAAAATATGTAGCCACTGTGAATGAGTCAACCCGGGGGCATTTCACTTCCAAGAGGCCGAACTGACGCTCTAGCCACCGTGTTTCTGCGCTCCACGATACATAATCTGTATCGTCATCATAAACTTACTTTGTTGAGAAATCAAACATAGTTGATACCAAGCGTTGGGGACATTGTTGATCTGCACACGACACATTCTTCTGTCAGTTCTTAAAGGGTTAAATATATGGCCACTGTAAATTGTATGTTATTTGAACGAGTCACAAATTATACACACGTCACATATATTAATTATATATATATATATATAGTAACATTATATATATATAATATTATATTGCGCAGAAAACCCCATGAACACCAAATACTAGGGGACAAACCCCCGTGTTCATCTTATATAAGGCCAAAAGTGGGGAAAGCGGTTTCGACATCTTCCAACTTCCTATTTCATCAACGATGTACAATCGCATTTAAACTAAGCATTGAGAATAAGGAAGAAAGGTGGGGAGGAGGGCGGATTTCGAGAGACAAATTTTAGTCACAACTTCGCAATGCAGAGACTGAATCAGGAGTGAAAGATTCAAGCTACTGGCTCTGGTTTGAACTGATTTCCGCTAAGCCGTGATTGGCTGGCTAGCGCAGAGTAATACAATTTATTTGGCCAAATAGTTCCGGTGTAGTCTCGGACACCCAGGGCAAGTTTAACGACGACCTGTCTTGGTCATTTCATAAAAATTGTTATGCACCTGGTGAGTTGCATAAATTCATTTATGCAATAACCAACACAAGTCCGATGTAGATGTGAATTGAAACAGGCCAAATAAATGACGTTTTTATTGCAAAGTGGACTGCTTATCACGCAGCCACTTTGGGAAGAACATTAACAGGAATGTGAGCTCCTCAAAGCAAACCAGACAGGAACTGAACACATGTACAGCCCCGTCCGGCAAGTTTCTCAGAGCCCACATTCCTACAAGCATGACGATAACATATATACATCAAGAAGTCGTCATGAACATGTAATGCAAAGAATACAGACATTCCACCACCAATACACAAATTTAATTACAAACAGGTGGGGCCATTTCGCCACAAGGTCACCCACAAACCTGTGACCACCCCACCACGACCTTGGCCTGTTTCAATTCACTGCTACATCGGACTTGTGTTGGTTATTGCATAAATATATATATATATATGTGAACAATCCTAAAGAGGTCTTCTCAAGTGTTATGCACTTGTAAAAAGTCAAGTTTGGATGTGTGCTTCCTTCATTACTACTCTACATGAAAGTAATGATGAAAAGATTCATTTCAAAACAGTTATTAGTATTTGTATTTTTAGCTGTGTTATCAGATTATCAGTCAGACTTTGTCACAGAAACATGGCCACCAGGGCATAAATTTACATTTAACAAATTTGCTGTACAAAATAAAAAATTACTAAAAATAATGTGTTGTACACATTCTGTCGATACTTCACTCTTTGGTAGAGCAGTATAATTATTGACAAAAAGATCCCAGCAGTGGAAGAAAGGCAAAGCTAATTTATTTTCATTGCAAGCTTACAACACCTGGGTCCATTCAAGCTTACAACACCTGGGTCCCTTCAAGCTTACAACACCTGGGTCCCTTCAAGCTTACAACACCTGGGTCCATTCAAGCTTACAACGCCTGGGTCCATTCAAGCTTACAACACCTGAGTCCATTCAAGCTTACAACACCTGAGTCCCTTCAAGCTTTCAACACCTGGATCCCTTCAAGCTTACAACACCTGGGTCCCTTCAAGCTTACAACACCTGGGTCCATTCAAGCTTACAACGCCTGGGTCCATTCCTTCAAGCTTTCAACACCTGGATCCCTTCAAGCTTTCAACACCTGGATCCCTTCAAGCTTTCAACACCTGGATCCCTTCAAGCTTACAACACGTGGGTCCCTTCAAGCTTACAACACCTGGGTCCATTCAAGCTTACAACACCTGGGTCCTTTCAAGCTTACAACACCTAGGTCCCTTCTAACTTACAACACCTGGGTCCCTTCTAGCTTACTACACCTGGGTCCCTTCAAGCTTACAACACCTGGGCCCCTTTGCTAATGTTTTGAAGGCCAAAAAAACTATGTTTTCGGTTTTGAAATCATTCTCACTGGCAAACAACAACAATGACACATTTGGTGTCATCTCTTTATTATGTTCACAATCATTCAATCAAAACCAACTTTTTATTCATTCCCATCCCAGTTCTAAAAAAAATTTTAAATGGTGAAATGCTGAGTGACAACCTATTGAGAATTGCTCACACATTTTTGTAATCATGTTAGGGATAAAAATAAATATTGCTGATGTATTTTGTTTTATATGTTTACGATATGGATGCTGTCATGAGAAATTGAAATATGAAAGTTTCCAAATCAGTAAAGTACTTAAAGAGATATGATTTTTTGAAGACATAAAATTGAGCACATTTTTCAGATGTTGGGTCTATCTTTAGAACAATGAACCGGAAAATACCCCCAGAAGTTGGACATATTTGTATTAAAATTGTAATAAAAACAGTCATGGTTGTCAATTAAATTTATAACATTTGACCAATTCTTATTATCATACTTTGCACCAAATTGTATGATAAAAAGTAATTAAATGAAAAGTTTTAATTATTCTGGTGTGACTATAAATATTATCGTATAATGAAACAACTTATCCAACAGGGAACAGGGGGGTTGTGCCAGTAGTTTCGGTGGGGGAACAGTAGACGATAAAGTGGGGAAAGACACAAGAGATGCTAGGGAGAGCTCACCTCAGCCTGGGAGGAAGCTGAGAGGAGGGAAGGTGACAGGTCGCAGGGAGACAGGACGTAAGGAGACGGGAAGGAAAGGAACGGGAGGGAAGACAACCGGGGTGAAGGAGAGGGGAGTAGCGGAGACAGGAGGGAAGGAGAAGGGAGTGGGGGAGACGGGAGGAAAAACAACCGGAGTGAAGGAGAGGGGAGTGGGAGAGACAAGAGCAAAGGAGTGGGAAGTGGGGGAGACAGGAGGGAAGGAGACAGGAGGGAAGGGGTCAGGACAGAATGTGATGGATGGGATCGAAAGGAAGAGTTATTCTGCAACAGTGATAGAGGGGGTGAGGAAGAGAGCGAGGGTGTTTATGGGGGATTCGATAGTTAGGAAGACCGACATAGTATTAAACAAGGGAGATGATGTGGTGGTCTGCTTGCCTGGAGCCAAAATAGAGGCGATAACTGAGAGGGTAAAAAACATTGTAGGCTCGGGTAAGGATGGATCTGTTTTAGTACACGTAGGGACAAATAACGTAGAGAGGGAGGGTACAGCTGCCATAGTTAGAAAATATAGGCAGTTGGTGAGAACACTAAAACAGACGCGGGTTGAGCAGGTAATACTGTCAGGGATTTTACCTGTAATGGGCAGGAGGGGTCACAAATATCGAAATTGTCGGGGGATGGCAATTAACATGTTAGTCCAGAAGCTATGTAGGGAAGAGGAAGTTGGATTTGTGGATTTATGGGGAAGTTTTATTGGGAGGGCTGATATGTACATGAAGGATGGGCTTCATTTAAGTGGAAAGGGGGCGGCAGTATTTGCGGACAAACTTTCAGCAGCAGTACATAGTGACTTGGGTACAATGACAAATATTTTTGGAAGTAAACATTCTTTAAACTAGAAGTGCAGGGGGTTACCTAGAGGTGTCTCAAGCAGAACAAGAGGCCACTAGCACAGATAAACCAATATCAAATCATCCGAAAAACATCTCTGAAAAAGGTTATAGATGCATATGTTTAAATGCAAGGAGCATAGTAAATAAGAAAAACGAATTAAACATTATGGTAGAAGATATGGACCCTCACATAACTGGTATAACTGAATCATGGGCCAACATAGATATAATTAGGACTGACAGGATACGTAATGTTTAGGAAAGATCGAATAGGAAGAAGGGGCGGGGGAGTTATTTTATATGTTAAAGAATCTATTCAGGCTTATGAAATAAAACTAGAAAGGGAAGCAGATTACGATGAAGCTGTTTGGTGCAAAATTGTTTCAGGAAATTCAAAATTAACTATTAGATTAGTTTACTGAAGTCCAAACATAAACGAAGAGGACAACACAAAAATAAAAACCGCTATAAAGGAAGTTAGTAAAGGGGAATGTATCATAATGGGAGATTTTAACCATGGACACATACAATGGAATTCTCTAGAGAGCACAGGGATTGAGGATCAACAATTTCTATGTTTAATCCAGGATAGCTTTCTTACTCAACACGTACTAGAACCAACCAGGGGAGAAAATGTATTAGATATAGTTTTGTCATCACAAAAAGAATTAGTGGACAATGTAAAAATATTTGAACCATTGGGTAATAGTGACCATAATCAAATACATTTTGACATCAATGTAAAATCAGAAAGTAAAAATAAGAAAACGTACTAGAGAAACTTCCACAAAGGTAACTACAAAGATATGAGAAAATACTTAGCAAAGCTAGATTGGAATAACATGCTGATAAATAAGACCGCAATTGAATGTTGGAATATTCTAAAATATGAAATTGAGAGTATCATCGATAAATTTATTCCCTTCCAAAAACAAGGAAAACGGTGTAGAAAGAAACACTTGTCAAAACAGGCAATTACAAAAATAATGCTAAAACAAACTATGTGGAGGGTTTATAGGCGTACCAGAAAGGAAGAAGACTATGCAAAATACAAAGAGGCACTTAATGCAGCTACAACTGAAATCAGACAATCTAAAAGAAGCTATGAGCAAAAACTGGCATGTAACATAAAAAATGACAGCAAGAGTTTTTATGCATATGTCAGGAGTAAACAAAACGTACAAGACAAGGTTGGACCTCTAGAAGACAGTGCTGGAAATATAATATCACTGGGGTTTTTAATGGCGGAAGACCTAAATGGTTACTTCAGTTCAGTGTTTACCAAAGAAGATATTAGTTCATTACCAGTTGCTGATGCTAAATTTCAGGGGGCTAAATCTGACTATTTAGGTCCGTTAGTTGTAACTCCAGAATTGGTAGCTAAGAAAATAAAGGCAATGAAGGATAACAAATCACCGGGAGTGGATGGGATTCCTCCAAAATTACTAATGGAAACAGTAGATCAAATTAGTATACCACTTGCAAGAGTATTCAACTTGTCATTAAAAGAGGGAGTTGTTCCGTTTGAATGGAAAGAAGCAAACATCATACCATTATTTAAAAAGGGTTCGAGAAATAAGTCAGAGA
This sequence comes from Lamellibrachia satsuma, assembly GCA_033239005.1. Taxonomy (NCBI): domain Eukaryota; kingdom Metazoa; phylum Annelida; class Polychaeta; order Sabellida; family Siboglinidae; genus Lamellibrachia; species Lamellibrachia satsuma. Next base: position 10,466,468 of record BSQZ01000016.1, on the reverse strand, counting down.
ATTACAGACCAGTGAGTTTAACGTCAGTGATTTGTAAATTATTAGAAAGGTTAATTAAAGACCATATGGTGGACTTCCTCTTTAAGCATAAATTATTAAATTCATCTCAACATGGATTCCTTAAAGCGAGGTCATGCTTAACAAATATGTTATGTTTTTTGGAAGAAATCACTAAGTGGATAGACGTGGGATCGCCAGTAGATATTATCTACTTAGATTTTCAGAAAGCTTTTGACAAAGTGCCACATCAAAGATTACTACTTAAATTAAAAGCCCATGGTATCGGGATAGCATAACTGACTGGATAGAACAATGGCTGACTGACAGAAGACAACGAGTTGTAGTAGATGGAGAAGTTTCAAATTGGAAATCGGTTTTGAGTGGGGTACCTCAAGGATCAGTATTAGGACCTATATTATTCTTAATTTATATCAATGACTTGGACGACAGTATAACAAGTAACGTATTGAAATTTGCGTATGACACAAAACTGTTTAGAAAGGTTAATACTGATGGTGATAAACAACATTTACAAAACGATCTAGACAGATTAATGAAATGGTCTGAGAAATGGCAGATGCTGTTCAATTTTGGGAAATGTAAATGCCTACATACAGGACATCGGAACTTGAATGTAAACTATAAAATGGGAGATACTGTTCTGGGTACTACTGTAAAAGAAAAGGACTCAGGAGTTACAATAAGCGCTGATATGAAAGTTTCATAGCAGTGTGGTATTGCAGCTTCAAAGGGTAATCAAATTCTTGGATTGATTAGAACATAAGATACAATGGAAAAAAGTTAATCATACCTCTTTATAAAGCAATAGTTAGACCTCATTTAGAATACTGTATACAAGCATGGAGACCATATCGTAAGAAGGATATAGATACGCTTGAACGCATACAAAGGAGAGCAACTAAAATGATTCCAGAACTTAGAGACCTTAGTTATGAAGAACGCCTGAAAGAATATGGTTTAACAACTCTTGAGACAAGGAGGTTAAGAGGAGATCAGATTGAAGTTTTTAAGATATTGAATGGGTATGAAAATATTGATAGAAATATGTTTTTCTTACTCAAGAAGGATAGCAGAACTAGAGGACATGAGGTAAAATTAGTAAAGGATCAATGTAGATTGGACATCAGGAAGCACTTGTTCTCACAGAGGACAATAAATGAATGGAACAAATTGTCTACAGATTGTGTAACTGCTAGCAGCGTGAATATGTTTAAAAACATGGTTGACACATATCTCATGAGGGCGGGTTATAAGTAGATGAACATTGTTGGACTCTCGATAAGCCAATGGCTTCCTTGTCCACTTGCCATCTGGGCCTTTGGCTTGGATGGCAAATCTTGTTAAATCCCCAAATGAACAATTACAGAAAAAACAGTAGGGCATTGCCGTCTTAGCATCAAGCCTAAATTAATGACCATATGGATGCAGTACCAAAAATGCAAATGAGGCTAATTGTGTGTGGACCGAGAGATTTGGCAGTCAGATTGCACATCATCTTTATCCTTAAAAACATTTCTTCACAAATCGCATCAACATGAAACACTGATCATTAAACATTAGATTTGCTGATGTGTTACCATTTGTATGAATAGAGTCACTTGTCTCTTCTTCGTTGCAGTTTACTCATGTCATCAATAATTGTCTCAGCAGTTGGTTGCAATGCAATACATGCTGCATGAATCAGTGTAGGTTTGTAAGCTGGTGTAGAACATGTTTAAGTCTAAATCTGCACTTAACTGAATCACTGATTCAATCTTGCATTGTAACAGTTCAATATGCAGTGCAACTGCTTCGAGCTGATTGTGTGCAGAGGTAGAGTTGACTACATCATAGTCACGAGTACCAGATGGGTTGCTTGAAAACTGAAACAACATTACAGTTGGATCATAGTCTACTGTAGATAAGATCTCCCTGAAATTTGATGGCGGTTCAAATAATATTTTTAAGACAGACACAAAAGCATTAAAGGAGCTTAATCAATATTTTTTTTGCTAGTCTCATATCAAATAAAATTTGAGAAAACCAAACCAACCTTGTATCTGGGATGAACTCCCCATCACTTTGAAAACATCTGAAACTATAGCTACCTTCCGAAAAAAGCTCCAAATTGCATTTTCACTATAAATCCTGTTCAGGATTATGCTTAATATTCTGTTACCACTCCATCATAGACAGTCTGATATATACATCTTGTACTCTTTGTGTAGTCTGCTACACATTTACAAGTATATCACATATAATCACCTTTAATTATTCAAATCAAGTAATTTAATAATGAGTTTCATCAGGTGACCATCTTTGATTGACGGTCACATGTCAATGGTTTCAATATTGTTCAAATGAATATGATGTGTCAGTTACTACACTGCATATAGGGGAGACCAGGGCTAGTTGTTACAATTTTCAGTTAAAGTCACTTGTTATGAAAAGTATGTTTCTGTCAAAGTATACTTTAAACTTATTTATACATTAAACTTATTCAATTTTCATTCACATTACACAAAACATAAAAAGTGGTTGCAGGAGATGAAATTATTTGGGCGTATAAAAAAGGTCTTAGGTGGCTAAACAGCCATTTTTGTCCAAACCTTGTTAATTTCGTCTTCTTAACTCCCAATTTTTTTACAGTGTGTCTGCTTCCAACCAACTACTGTCGATGGTTACTATATGTGTGCTATGTGTGTTTTCGTAAAGCGACTGTGTAGCAACTTTCCCCTGTACACAACTAGCCCTAGTCTCCCCTATATGATGGTGCATTGTTGTGATTGCATTACTACCAACTTTGATAGTCAATAATTGGAGTCACATTCGCTACCTGCAGGAAATTGCTATGGTTTACATCAATAATAGGGAGTGTAAACATCCAACATATTTAACTTTTTTTTGAGGAACATGACACATAAAGAAGATTATGAAACACTGGTAACAGGTATAATACAATATACCTATGCCATGGAACACTAGTCTAGTCACTAGTGTCAGTAGACTAGTGCCCTGGTGGGACACGTCATCATCAGTATAAAAAACATATTTCACTTTATCAGCTGACAATGTATGCAACTATTCGTAATCACATGTAATAATCACCCCAGGAAAATAAACAACATGCAGCCCCATGGTGTTTAGACATTTAATGCGCCGTTGCATCTGTCCACATAGGGGAAGATGGGGCACGTCTGCACACCTATGGTATAATGACTCATGAACTGTTTATGCCAGAAAGGTAATGAACTGTTTATGCCAGAAAGGTAAACATTTTTCCTTTTTAATATGTATATTTACTAGTTTACAACTACCAATTATCAAACTTCAACTCCATTAAGAAAAATGTATATGTTATCAAATATATACATAAACACAACCAGCTGTAACCAGCTTGTTTATATAATAAAATGGTTTAAATTTGGTGTAGTGGATGCGTGATATCGGTCTGCCTCAACTACAGCGCACACAATAAGCCATGCGATGAAGGAAACCAAAGGACACAGAATAAAAGCAACATTATAATTATACACTTCAAGATAAATGAACACTGAACCTACAAAAAATCATCACGTTATAATTTACTTTAGCATGTCTTACCTCAAAATCCCACCTCCCATCTATTTGTAGGCCAACTTCCCACCATTTTAGTGGGTGGGGGGCAACTCTATACATATATTGCACACCATCCCCGAGAAAATGTAAATGGTAGTCAAAAAAGGGTAGACACCGAGAGGTCAAATGAATCAAATATGTTAGTGAATTAATCTATATCATGGAACAGTGCATATTTTACACGTTCAATGACAATGGTGTATATTTCTTGCACTCAACTTCAAAAGGATAACAGTATCATTTTGATAACAATCTCAAATGTGTTTAGCAACACTATCGCGGATAAGGATATCATTTCTGAGCCATGATATTCATGAAAAACAACACCAGTTTGAAAACTGAATGCCTATGGCTATGGCCTATGCTATGACTATGTAATAATGGGACGGACGATTCTGCCTAGCACTAACCTTGCATTATGGGGAATATTGTGTTTCAGCGCACTTTTAATACCCAAAACAACGCTATACCGGCAATAGCCGGTGTTCTTAATATGGCAGTCATCCGAAATGTGCTGTAACAATATCACGGTGGCATCAGAACCGGAAAGGCGATTTCGCTGTCAAATATTTCGTACCGCAGTATAAGAAAATACGACAAATAGAAGAAAAAGTGCAATTTAATGTTACGAAAAACTCTAAAAATCGACAATTTAATGTTAAAAAGACCCCAAAAATCGAACCGGACAGGTTATTTCACTGACAAATATTTTGTACGCAGTCTAAGGGGAAAAAAGTAGAGTTCAATTTAATTTTGAAAATCCCAAAAAAATCCACCGATAAATATCTCGACAAAAAATATAAGATAGTGTAAAAAAAGCAAAGACATCGCACATATATTAAAAAATTATTAAAAGTTAACAGATCGTGCAAATATCTTTAAATCTTACTCATAAACAAGTGTCTTGCTTGCCCAAATCACACAATTCAGTTAATAAATTATTCTTCAGGGGACATTGAAGTGTTTATTTTTTACATTACTAATGTTTGGACCGTATCGTGGGGAAAATTGGATATTTCACTACAAAAGTATGTTGGAAACTGCAACCATAGTTACTTTCAAGGACCAAATTTATCGAGATATTTTCGTTAAATTTATATCTACAAGAGAATTATTAAAACCTAGACATCGTTTACACATAATGTAGCAACTCTTTTGTGAAAGTGTGGTTGGCTCCGAAGGGCCGTTGTGTGTCTTCTGGCGACTGCTGGGCGAAGTTCACTGCTAGTATGCATTTGTTTATGGGTATTGGTCGCGAATGCACACTAGCAGTGACGAGAGACGTCGTTGGCTGTTCCTGTGCTGCTGCATCCACAGTAACTCTTCCAGGTACGTGATGAACAGAGGTCGCGCCGTGCCGAACTGTCTCCGGAGTTTCCTCTTAGCTCTCATCCACATGCGAAGCAACCCTACGCACGGACTTCATAGTAGCACAGGCGGGAACGCGGGAACGCGATATCGCGTCCGGCACGCACACGTGTTTGCGAAAAGACCCCAAAACGATGCGCGGGAAGGAGAACATGTGACAGCGCTAATTCGGCGGGAGCTGTGTAGCGCGCGAAGCAACGAGTATATAAATCACGTCGGCGTTATAATTTCAGGTATATTTTTCGACTGTGATCAGCGAACCTACAAGTACGAGAGACAGAGAGCGAAATACAAGAGAGATTCGTAATTTCCACGATGGCCGGTCGACCAGTGAACATTACGCACATTGTGCCACCGAATACGATTTTGACAGTTCAAGCGATGTCAGTGGAGGAGTTGGGTCCGCTCCAGCTCGGCTTGATGCTCCAGGGCAACACCAAGCTTCAGGTGGAGGTGGCTCGACGACGGCTGCTGCGCAACACTCACCAGTGTATTCGTTGTGGGATCGCCTGTACTCTCGTCGCGCAGCGAGATGTCGCCGATGGATTCCGATGGAAGTGTCGACTTTGCGAGGAGAAGCGGAACATTCGGCTCCACTCTTTCTTCAAGAGCAACCTTCCACTCGGGAAACTTGTGTGGCTGTTGTTCAGCTGGGCGACGGAGATCGCCATGCAGGACGTGACGTGGCACTTGAACATCTCGAAACACACGGTCATCGACTGGTACAATTTTGTGCGTGATGTGTGCGCCATCGACGTCAGGAACAACCCGCAGCCACTAGGTGGTTTCGACAACAATGGAAGCCCGATTGTTGTCGACATCGACGAAAGCTACTTCTACCATCGGAAGTATCACCGCGGCAGGGTTAACGTCGGTGAATGGGTTTTCGGCGCATTGGAGAGAGATAGCGGCCTTTGCATGATGCAGGTGGTGCCGGACCGGAGGGCTGTCACCATCCAGCCCATCATCCAGCAGTGGCTACTACCCGGCACCCACATCATGTCGGATGGGTGGCCGGCATACCATAACCTGGACCAACTCAACGGCGGCGTCTATATCCACGACGTAGTGATCCACGAGCAGTATTTCGTTGATCCTCTACATCCCGATATCCATACTCAGAATGTAGAAAACATGTGGATGAGAGCTAAAAGGAAACTCCGGAGACAGTTCGGCCCGGTGCGACCTCTGTTCATCACGTACCTGGAAGAGTTCCTGTGGATGCAGCAACACAGGAACCGCCAACGACGTCTTTCGTCACTGCTAGTGTGCATTCGCGACCAATACCCATAAACAAATGCATACTAGCAGTGAACTTCGCCCAGCAGTCGCCAGAAGACACAAAACGGCCCTTTTCGGAGCCAACCACACTTTCACAAAAGAGTTGCTACATTATGTGTAAACGATGTCTAGGTTTTAATAATTCTCTTGTAGATATAAATTTAACGAAAATATCTCGATAAATTTGGTCCTTGAAAGTCACCATGGTTGCAGTTTCCAACATACTTTTGTAGTGAAATGTCCAATTTTCCCCACGATACGGTCCAAACATTAGTAATGTAAAAAATAAACACTTCAATGTCCCCTGAAGAATAATTTATTACTGAATTGTGTGATTTGGGCATGCAGGACACTTTTTTATGAGTAAGATTAAAGATATTTGCACGATCTGTTAACGTTTAATAATTTTTTAATATATGTGCGATGTCTTTGCTTTTTTTACACTATCTTATATTTTTTATCGAGATATTTATCGGTGGATTTTTTTGGGATTTTCAAAATTAAATTGAACTCTACTTTTTTCCCCTTAGACTGCGTACAAAATATTTGTCAGTGAAATAACCTGTCCGGTTCGATTTTTGGTGTCTTTTTAACATTAAATTGTCGATTTTTAGAGTTTTTCGTAACATTAAATTGCACTTTTTCTTCTATTTGTCGTATTTTCTTATATTGCGGTACGAAATATTTGACAGCGAAATCGCCTTTCCGGTTCTGATGCCACCGTGATATTGTTACAGCACATTTCGGATGATCGCCATATTAAGAACACCGGCTATTGCCGGTATAGCGTTGTTTTGGGCACTAAAAGTGCGCTGAAACACAATATTTTTTTGCAAATATACGTCCGTTTTGTACCTGATCCGACGGGGAATAATGCAAAGAACACATTAGCATCGAAAAAATTAGGTAAAAATGTCATTTAATAGCGTTAATAATTTCGGCCAGGTTAATGCACCTTTAGTAGAATATGCCGTTTAAAAAAATCTGAAGAAACATTTTGTGTAAGAGATCGATATACCAAATCAGCAAAAGCTACTTCATTTATTAAATGCAAACAAATTATTAAAACAGTTGTTTTGAGTGAAAAACTTACGAATATTGAACGTCTGAACCATGTCGAGTCGAGGAAACCGGCGGAATTCGACCTATATTTATGGCAAGCCGTACAGACAATCGTTTTTAATTTTACCGTTTTGTTTCAATTATGTCAACTTCTTATAACAACCAGGCTTGACATAGCGCTTTATAAAACACATGCACATATATTTGTATTGAATATATATATAACGTTAATGTAGTACATTTTTTTCTCATATATTTAACACATTTGAATTATTCCTACTTTTATGACAATATTAGCTTGCCATACATCTACCACAAAAAGGCTATTGTTGTCACGCGGTCAAGAACGAGACATGCATTAGCAGACGTTCAATAATAATGTCTGTTAAGCTTGCAAAGTCGGTTTTTTATCAAGGTATTTATATCATAAATGTGGGTCGAAAACTGCACCGGTAACTATACAGTGTTTAATTGTTCCAACTTATTCAGTAGATGGCAAGACAAGAACCTTACAAATTTATATTCCCGCCAATATTTTTATAACTTTATTTTAGTTCCAACTCATTCGAAAGGTGGTACCACATATTTCGTGGAAACTGTACCGTGCTGCCATCTACCGAATGAGTTGGAACGACATTTATTATCACCAAATAATTTTGTATGGCGGGAAATATTTTGTGGACACTGTAACGTGCTGCCACCTGCCAAATAAATGTTACTGTCACCTACCTAATAAATTAGAACAACTGAAAAATTTTCGGGCATGTTATTTCTTGGCAAATTACAAAAAAACTGTTTCTTTGTACTTTGACACTGTCTTAAATTAGTACTTTATCATGATCGTTCAACCATACTGTTTAAAGCGTTATCAGTATACTTGTATATTGCACGTTGTTTTAATATTCGTATTCTATTTAAATTGTCCAATAATTTTTTACATACAGCCTCTCAAATATGCGGAATCCCCCAAAAGGCATGTCTATTTTGATTTTTGTCATTTTACACCTCAGATTTGAACACTGATCCATGGCTTTAAAATTAGAACATAATTTTTAGGTTTTCATTTTAATAAGTACATCAGGGCGTTTTTTATTGAATTTTCACTGGGGGGGGCAATGTCCTAAAAGGGCACTCCAAATGGTTAAAAAGGGCAGCTTACGCATTATTAATGATTATTTACATAACCCTTAGGAATGTATGAAAGCTTTATATTTATATATATATATATATATATATATATATATATATATATATATATATATATATATATATATATATATATATATATATATATATATATATATATATATATAAATATAAAGCTTTATACATATATATATATATATATATATATATATATATATATATATAAATGTATATATATATAATATATATATATATATATATATATATATATATATATATATATACACACATATATATATACACACATATATATACACACACACACACATATATATATATATATATATATATATATATATATATATATATATATATATATATATATATATATATATCAGTATCTTTTATCCATATGGTTGCACACTGACGACTGCACCTCGGTATAAAATTAATGTTACACATATATCCCAGAAATTTTTTTATTACAAACTGATGCAGTAGTTAGAGAACACGTCTCTAGCAACTTGGAAGTCAGTACGTTTGACAGTCGTCTCAATTTTACTAGACGAGCCCCGTTTCGCGGGTGGATCTCCTAACGAATTCACGCTGCCCGTAGATGTCCAAATCTGGAGCCCCCATCTTCTGGTCTTCTCCAGGAATTTGACGAGAGCGGGTCGAGGGTCAAAGTAGGCGGTGCTCACAATATTCAGTGCCACAATGAGGCGGGCGTTTCTCGTGTCCTCACCCATGCTGGTGCGGTGATTGTCGATAACGAGGTTGTGGTGGCTCACGATCCTTTCGGTCTGCATAGAGTGTGGACTCGTGCAAGCCAGAGATGCCAACACCTTCTGAACTGAACCTGTGGTGACTGGCAGAAGTTGCCGTAATCTGATAGTCATCTTACAACAGAGATCACAGCCATCAGGCAGGAACGGCACATTCATCATGTTCTCACATTGCTCGGCTGCTCCGTCCGCAAAGTCAGAAGCTTCGTCTGGAAAAAGACGCCTTACGACACGTACGCCATGTTCAACGAATGATCCCAGGTGGCGTGATATAACCAACCCCTTCATGTCTTTGATGACGTCCTCCTGCTCCGGGTGGATGCGTTCAGAGAGGTATTCGTGGAATGCTTGCACGACCTCCAGCCTGATTGCTCGTGCATTACGGCGGTTCGTACAAACGAACTGGTGGTTAGACTTTCGCTGTGTTAGGTCCTCACTGGTGCTATCGGTTGGGCAACTCTCTTTCTCCTCTCTTCTTCCCGGGAATGGTCCATCCCTCATCAATCTCAACTTCTTGACGGCAGCGCCAGTCACAGCGAGAAGATCGCTGATGAACAAATCACTCCTTTGCAACTTCTTCTGGAGTGTTTCAAATATTTCCAGGATATCGCCCATCATTGAGGTGATCCACTTCTGTTGGTGGTTCCACGTTCTCAGAAATCCTTTGGCTTCAGCCTTCTCCTTTCTATCGCTGGTACTTTCTGGTGCCTTGATATGTTCCCACACATTAATGCAGGATGGTAGGTTATTCAGCACAGCATCCACCAGCTGCAGCTCGTGCTGGGCAAACCTGACATCGTGGTGCCAGGGGAACTGTTTGACATTCCCGGCTTGCGCTGACAACGCTGTCCGGAAGAATCGTACGAGCCCCAGTAGATTAGACTTCCAGATGCCCAGCTCCGGTACGGTGCTGACGACCGACTCAATGGCTAAGTCCGACCGGTGAGCAGCACACCAGACAGTTGCCAGACCTCTCTGCACTTGGTCAGCAAGCAAACGCCATAACCCACCATGTCTGCCGGTGTCAATGGTGACACCGACGAGCTTCGTGTCTTTACCTCCGGTCAGATCCAAAGTTTTGTTCACCGCTTCCAGTAATTCAATGGCGCCGTTCTTCTCTGGCGAATGCATGACAACGAACACACTCGTTACGCTACTATCACTATTAGCCATCCGTCCACTTACAAACTTGTAGTCCAACATTTGCCTGTCACAGCTGCCATCAATCTGCACACGTGCATCGGTTGAACATTTGAGACAGACGCACTTTCTCTAGTTCGTATATGACATCCAGCATCAGCTTGTAGTAGTTCGGATCCCTGTAGTGTAGATCGCTAGACGCTAGACAAATTCCACATCTGCGCCATTTTGTCGCATAGTGGCCAACAGATGGTTCGACGCCAAACAAGCCAGAGATCGTATCGGCCACGATCGGGCGGAGACCGTTTCGATTAGACAGTCGTTGTATACGTCGACGCCCATTCGCAGAAACATCGCAAAAACAGTCTTATTGTAAGCAGTGAGTGCGCGTAGCCATGGATGCGATGTTGTGCACTCTTCCTAGGCTTCGTCCATCTTCTTCTTGCTTGTAGCTACCATGTGCGGTTCAGAGGTCATATGGTCAATTACCCTTTCCAGCTTATCACTACAGTCCGTCCTGACGCCTCTTGCGATTGGCATAGTGCCATTTTTAAAACTTTTCTTTGCCATCTCTTCATACTCCTGACATGTTGTGCATAGAATGTGAGCCCTTGTTCGGCCACATTTCTTTGCCGAATATGAGCGAAGCTCGGGGAATTTGTTGACAACATCTGCAATAGTTAAAGGAATTCCTTTGTACGTCGGTGTGCGGGAACTTGACGGTCTCTGGTGTGAAGTTGCGTTGTCTGTTTCCAAGTGTCTGGGTAAGGTGGTGATCTTTGTCGCCAGGAGTGTGGTTAGGTGTGATGGCAGTGGACGGATCATGGCTGCTTGATGAACTGGTTATCGGGCGAGAACACGACGAAGGCAGTACCTCTATGACTGGTGGTACACTTTATCTTTGGGAGTGTCATCAGATGTGATGGCAGCGGACGGATCATAGTTCCCTGGCGGCATTGTGGGTATTTCTGGCAATGAGTCATTGAGGCTGCGTCGAAAAATTGTGTCTAGGAGTTGATATTTTGCGGCAGATTTCTGTAGCTCTTCTTGTCTTCATTTTGCATTTCTGTCTCTCTTAGGCATGACTGGCAGGATATCGACCTGGACAAATTAAATGGTTAAATGTAATAACTAACTCAGGAAAAGCATGTCTATTTGAAACACTTGTATGTTAATATGTGCACCACCAACTTTTGAGTAACAATTTTCCAAAGTTGATGTCCCTGCTGACCGCCAACTTTCCATCTCACATGTAGAACACTATCAACTACTCATACATTTTAAAGTTTATTTGTTTAGTATATGCTTATTTGAGTTACCATGCTTAAAATTTCGATTTCTCAAAGATGCGGAGAATGAATTGGCTCGGTTACTCCTGAAGTACATCAAGTATAAATTGTACGTATTCAATCTAGGAAGGTGTTGGAAATCAAATTGTGAGTGCCCAATATATATATATTTATTGTCCAATCACGACATTCTATATAATTTCGAAGCATGAGCAATATAATGTCCATGGCATGGACAGTATAAAAAACATATCATTGCAATAGAAAACGTCCAAAGAAGAGCAACGAAAGAATTACCAGGTATTAGAAACTTAACTTACATAGAAAGATTAAAATCACTAAAACTATCCTCATTAGCATATAAACGTCTACGAGATGATATGATTGAAGTTTAAAAAAATATACACAATCTACATGACATTGAATCTTCACCTAAACTCTTAAAATGGCAGGATGCATCCTTCAGGACAAGAACTAGATGGCATACTCTAAAACTATTTACTCGAATATAAAAAATGCTTTTCTCATCAGAGTGACTGAACCTTGGAATTCCCTCCCGGAAAGTCTTTCATGAAAAATCTTTAAATACTTTTAAAAACCGCCTGAACCATTTCTGGTCCAATCAGGACATTCTATATAATTTCAAAGCATGGGCAATATAATGTCAATGGCATGGACAATTATATATATATATATATATATATATATATATATATATATATATATATATATATATATATATATATACACACACACACACACACACACACACACACACACACACACACACACACACACACACACACACACACACACACACACACACACACACCAAAGTCGGATGTACTGGGCCTGACCCGTCATAACGGCAGCACAACGCTTTTCGTTAAATATGACAGACGACTCCGGTACGAGGAACCAGAGTCCCTGTCTGAGCGTTCGACGAAGAGGTACACTCATGACCGCATTCCAATGGTGATCTTTTTATGAAACACAAACTAGCACGACTGATTTCTCCCCGGTAAAAAACGGTCTCTAAGCCAAACATATTGTACAGGAGCTCATAAATTCGAGGATTCTGTGTTCATATTTGAATCGCTGTGTGTGTCGTCAGCAGGCAGTTCCGATCTCGAACGAGCATACGTCATTGTCTCTGCCTGTTCTATGGTGTCCGGAAGTCTCTGGTGGAGAGTTTAAGGCAGGGACAGCGCGAGGAGACCTCCGACCAATGACAACGCCCCAAACACAAGGAGCGGAAACTGCACGAGCGAAGTGGCGCCCTGGAAGGACAGGAATGACGTCACAAAAGGAACTTGCTCGACGAGATAATACAAAGGTAATACATTTTAGCCGTACACACGAAACAGTTCGTAGTAAGATGATTACAGTAGTCCCTGCCTTCGACAGACCCAGCACATCGGCTGTGTACCGGAAAATGTGAAATTGGCGTACGGTGAATCGCAATTCGCAATATGAAGTAGCAATATCAAGTGGCACGGGATATGTGCATTCCTAAATCGATGCAATAAAATTGGTTAAAAGGCGAAGTGAAACAATTGTCGTTTGTACATTATTGTGGTTTTTAATGTTTAATCAACTTTCTCACGGCGTGTGTCAATTGATGATTACGGTTACAAACAACTTACGAATTTGTTTCAAAGTATCTTAGCAGAGAAAAATCTAAACATCATTAACTGAACGCTGTTCGCCGAACCACCCTGTTCAGTGTCTGGTGTAGCCTCGATTATCCAGGTCCCGTGCTGTGGCGCCACCGTTTGTCGCACACATCATCGAATGGCTGTAATGTCTACTTTTCATTGTGACGGAAATTATGTATCCAACAAGATTCTGGGCTCATACATAATTAGTTAATTACGATGTCATCCGGACATTTGGCTAATTCATAAATGACAGCAAAATTATATTTTTTATCAGTTTATACGAAGCAATTCGAATTAACTTTAAACTTTGATACTATTGATACAACTGTCAAACTGAAAAATGTTATAAGTCAAGAAAGTATTTAGTGTAGCCTCTCGATAATGACGACGATGATTGGCTCCTGGTGCTTCACGGGAACGCCAACGCAAAATGAAGTGGTGATAGTAATGCGCGTCCGCGGGGGGGGGGCGCAAGGGGGCACTTGTCCCCCGGAACTGGATCTGGATTTTTTCTGACGTACAGTATACTCGTTAGCTCAAATTACATTATGTTTACTTTACATCTTGTACTTTGTGCATATATACATATATATATATATATATATATATATATATATATATATATATATATATATATATATATATATATATATATATATATATATATATATATATATATATATATATATATATATATATATATATATATATATATATATATATATATATATATATATATATACATATAATATACACATACACACACATATATATAAGAGCTGGAGGTATGTGATTTTGAAAAACTTGATCATTATGTCAATGAGGTGATGGCAGTTTATATTTTTATATGTATATATATATATATATATATATATATATATATATATATATATATATATATATATATATATATATATATATATATATATATATATATATATATATATATATATATATATATATATATATATATATATATATATATATATATATATATATATATATATATATATATAATATTGTATATATATATATATATATATATATATATATATATATATATATATATATATATATATATACAGTTGTCTGATTATAAGAAAACGCATATAAAATTCTTATTTTTTTACAACTGCCATCACCTCATTGACATAATGATCAAGTTTTTCAAAATCACATACCTCCAGCTCTTATATATGTGTATATATATATATATATATATATATATATATATATATATATATATATATATATATATATATATATATATATATATATATATATATATATATATATATATATATATACACACACACAGTTGCCGATGCCACTGCCAAATTCTGGACAGGGTATAATAATGTTCATAGCCGATTTCGGTTATATTAAAACAAATGTAAAATGTAATTTATTTAAACAATATTGCTGCTCTTATTATGGAGCCCCACTATGGGATCTGCAGAGTAAGAGTGTTGGCACTATTTGCACTGCATGACAAAAAGCGCTTAGAAAGTTGTGGGGGTTAGCCCCGCTTACACACTGTGATGTTATAGCATTGTTATCGGATAATTTGCCATTATTGGTAATTTTAAGGCAAAGGTTCTCAAAATTCACCGATTATAAACAGTGTTGCTAAGTTGTCCATTGCAAATCCATGGTCAAATTGTAGCGCAAATTACCGTCATATCCTAAATGAATGTGATACAATGTATGACGTGTATGTGTATGATATTGGCCGTGTGTGGCAGGCTGGTTTGTCTAACGTAATAATAATCAAATGTGAATGTTTTATCGGAAATGTTAGACACCAGAAATGGTTTTAAAACATGTAATATTTTAGACGATGATGAGGTCAACTGTATTATTACGGATATCACTGTATTTTAAAGAATGTACAATTGCTTTAATGTGCGAAAATAAAGATTTTATTACTATTATAAAAAGCCATGTGGACGCCCCTGGTGAATTCACGAAGGCGAGCGAGAGTCGGATAATCGAGACTATGCCGGGTGATGTGCTGGCTCGATGAATTGTTAGTGGCCACGGAAGTCGTTTGTAAGCGACAAACGCTGACATTTAAAAGCTCCGCCTCTTCAAATGACATCAAGTTTTGTAAAGATCGAAGTGTTGATTTCAAAATTGCTTCTACTTCATTTAGTCGGTCAGTATTGCGCAAGAACATATAGTTTATTCTATATAACTTGATTTTACGATAAAAATGAGCAGACCATGTCGCTTTAAGGAACACTACAGCTCAAGACTGGCAGGAAGTGGTTAGCGACCGTTACTTACTCACCAGCAGAACGACCTGTGGGGAAACTACCCCTCCCAGGCGGGTGAAGAACGCACACACACCTACGCTCGTGTTTCTGCAAACAAAAGTTATCAAAGAAACGTGGTACATACCATCGATGTCGCCAACATACTTAGGACGGATATGTAAACGAGATAACATATCCGGCTTACTTGTCAGTTTTAAATTTAATTATTCAGACAAACAATATAATTACGTTATTGTAATAATGCATTACGATCATAACTTAATGCTTTCTAGTGTATCCAGATCAGCAAAGACAATGAATTCATTACAAATAATAATTTCCAAATAAATATCAAATAGGAGTGACAAAAAAATTAAAAACGTATAATTACCTCTACTGTACATTATGTATTGTTCAATGTATGTAGACATAGAGCCTACACTATAGAGAGTGGATACTACAGTGACAATTACTGCGCACACCATTATTGCTGGAAATACCATAGAAGCAGAAAGAAAGACCTATATTTTCCATCTTGTCATTTACATAAAGAGGAAACAATTTAGGGGATCGATGACCGCATCATTCAATATCATACGAGTCAACTTCCTACACGAGGTAGGTCTACGTTACCGGATGACTGTGGGGAAGACTTCGCACGTGTAGATATTGAGCAGGGTGAAGCAGGTCATTATACAGGTACGGCTGACGAGGGCAAGGGTCGTCTCCAACCAGCCGATGTCTAATGATAATAATAACAATAACATTGAGCACGGTGAAGCAGGTCATTATACAGGTGCGGCTGACCAGGGCAAGGGTCGTCTCCAACCAGCCGATGTCTAATAATAAAACAGCCTAAATCCTCAAGAACACGAACACAGAATTTCCTGTGTAGACGAAACACACAATTCTGACTTATTCCGTGGAAATGAATATAATATATAATAATACTAATATCATTATAATTCGTCAGCAGCTTTGTAGCAATTTATATGAGTTTGAATTGTTAGTTTTTTTATTGAAATTACAAAACAACCACACTGCATGCAGTGTGAACCATTAAACCTTCACTTGCTGTGTCAATGAAACACTCGATGTTCGCCGTATTCTGCGATATTTTGTGCATATATTATACTTATTACAGACAAGTATTTGATTGTACGGAACAGTAATACATCAGTTATCGTCCTGTTGAATTTGTTTTGTATTCATTACGTATTTCTGATTGTTATTTACCTTTGTCTTTGGGTATGAAGGCTCCCATTGTAGAAGATACTCCGGCCACCAACAGAAGCACACAGAGGGGCTTCTTTCTTCCAAACCTAGCAGTAGCACTAAGATAGTTGAATATCAACATCGATATTTAAAACACACAGAGGGGCTTCTTTCTTCCAAACCTAGCAGTAGCACTAAGATAGTTGAATATCAACATCGATATTTAAAACACACAGAGGGGCTTCTTTCTTCCAAACCTAGCAGTAGCACTAAGATAGTTGAATATCAACATCGATATTTAAAACACACAGAGGGGCTTCTTTCTTCCAAACCTAGCAGTAGCACTAAGATAGTTGAATATCAACATCGATATTTAAAACACACAGAGGGGCTTCTTTCTTCCAAACCTAGCAGTAGCACTAAGATAGTTGAATATCAACATCGATATTTAAAACACACAGAGGGGCTTCTTTCTTCCAAACCTAGCAGTAGCACTAGGATAGTTGAATATCAACATCGATATTTAAAACACACAGAGGGGCTTCTTTCTTCCAAACCTAGCAGTAGCACTAAGATAGTTGAATATCAACATCGATATTTAAAACACACAGAGGGGCTTCTTTCTTCCAAACCTAGCAGTAGCACTAAGATAGTTGAATATCAACATCGATATTTAAAACACACAGAGGGGCTTCTTTCTTCCAAACCTAGCAGTAGCACTAGGATAGTTGAATATCAACATCGATATTTAAAACACACAGAGGGGCTTCTTTCTTCCAAACCTAGCAGTAGCACTAAGATAGTTGAATATCAAAATCGATATTTAAAACACACAGAGGGGCTTCTTTCTTCCAAACCTAGCAGTAGCACTAAGATAGTTGAATATCAACATCGATATTTAAAACACACAGAGGGGCTTCTTTCTTCCAAACCTAGCAGTAGCACTAAGATAGTTGAATATCAACATCGATATTTAAAATACACAGAGGGGCTTCTTTCTTCCAAACCTAGCAGTAGCACTAGGATAGTTGAATATCAATATCGATATTTAAAACACACAGAGGGGCTTCTTTCTTCCAAACCTAGCTGTAGCACTAGGATAGTTGAATATCAATATCGATATTTAAAACACACAGAGGGGCTTCTTTCTTCCAAACCTAACAGTAGCACTAGGATAGTTGAATATCAATATCGATATTTAAAACACACAGAGGGGCTTCTTTCTTCCAAACCTAGCAGTAGCACTAAGATAGTTGAATATCAACATCGATATTTAAAACCACGGACATGGTGAATATTAACTACGAACATGGTGAGTATTATTCACGAACATGTTGAGTATTAACCTGTTTGTGCTACGACTGTCCTCAGTGAATTGGGCCAGTTGAAACAATGGGTTATGGTAATTTGCGATCGCATGAGAATATTCTAAGGAGTTGTTAACATGACGATATCTATCTAACAAACTTGTTTGTGTTGCTACTTTCTGGAACATTATCTACATAGAAGCTATGCGCTATTACTAACTAGAAATTATACTCGATTTCACTTGATATTGTGCATATGCACGAGACCTAAAGGAAAACTATTAAACAACAATTCTTGTATCTTGTATGTGTAATATTCACTTTACCGAATTTGCATCGGGCAATTCAACGCGTCTTTTCTCTACGTGTTGTTACTGCTACATGTTGTTACTGCTATATGTTGTTACTGCTACATGTTGTTACTGCTACGTGTTGTTACTGCTACATGTTTTTACTGCTACATGTTGTTACTGCTACGTGTTGTTACTGCTCCATGTTGTTACTGCTACATGTTGTTACTGCTACGTGTTGTTACTGCTACATGTTTTTACTGCTACATGTTGTTACTGCTACATGTTGTTACTGCTACATGTTTTTACTGCTACATGTTGTTACTGCTACGTGTTGTTACTGCTACATGTTTTACTGCTACGTGTTGTTACTGCGACATGTTGTTACTGCTACATGTTGTTAATGCTACATGTTGTTACTGCTACGTGTTGTTACTGCTACATGTTGTTACTGCTACGTGTTGTTAATGCTACATGTTGTTACTGCTACGTGTTGTTACTGTTACATGTTGTTACTGCTACTTGCTGTTACTGCTACATGTTGTTACTGCTACGTGTTGTTAATGCTACATGTTGTTACTGCTACGTGTTGTTACTGTTACATGTTGTTACTGCTACGTGTTGTTACTGTTACATGTACCACAGTCGTACCTCTTAAAAATGAAGGCGAAGATTATTGTCGCAGGTATTTCCACTGCTCCGCACAGAAAGAGAATAAAGTACTTGTTGCCGTCCATGGACGTTATGCTGAACGACAACCCGTAGAGGACGACGGAAATAACGAACCTACAACGGAAGCAACGAACATACAACGGAAGCAACGAACCCACAACGGAAGCAACGAACATACAGCGGAAGCAACGAACCCACAACGGAAGCAACGAACATACAGCGGAAACAACGAACCTACAACGGAAGCAACGAACATACAATGGAAACAACGAACCTGCAAAGGACACAACGAACCTACAACGCACAAGTCAGCATTGCTCATTTAGAGAGTACTTCGGCTGGTGATGCTATTCCCATTGCGGAATATATCAATAGGTCTACATTAAACTTCAACTTGCATATTGTTCGATGTTGGCACATTACACAGTGCGATATTTCATGCAAGACACAGGACCGTGCAAACAGTTCTCAACATAAAATGTTCAAATATATTTCAGTTAAAACATATATTAATCTGTTTTTATATTGGTTCTTTGTTGACGTATAATTTTGTAGGCCTGCCTTCTTCATTTATAATGTGGTCTCACGAAACCGTAATTGAACGAGTCATGTATGGGATAATGTAGGCTATTGCATTGTTAAGATTTATATTTATCGCAATACACCTTAGTTTACCGTGATGCTAAAAAACGAAAAAATCTAACATTTGTAATTCCAAAGGGGCCATGACCATATGTCCCCTCCCCCCATATACGCAACTGTCACTGGTTATGCCAAAGTTACCAGTCTCAGTTGTTCAGAGCTCCAACTCATTTACAAGTTCACTCACCAGATGTAGGCGAATATGAGCGCCCTCTGGCGTAGTCTGGGTGTGCGAAACATGTCGACCGCCGTGTGCCTCCTGCGTTCACAGGCGGTGTCGCTCAGACCGACAGATTTCGCGTCCGGCTCAATCTCTTTGGCCGCTGACACCTGGAGACCGTCAATACGACTGCTGACAGTCCGCACGAGTTGTGCCACGTCGCTACCCGTGGTTGTGGGTGTGGCCCCGTTCTTGCAGTCGTCGCGGAACAGAACCTCCGGCAGGTCGACCCCGTTGAATCTGGCGGCTGTCCGCAGCACCGTCTCCGCCTGACTGTACCTCCGATGTACGACAGACCAACGCACGGACTCAGGCACAAACCTGGGACGATAACATTCACCAATCTGCAGGTGATTAGTATTGGATTATATATTTTCTTTGGTCGTGGTTAAAGTGACGTTATTGCTGTAGCGTCAACGTTTAGGCTAAAGTTATGGCGTTCTGGAGACTAGCCAATCAGTAGGCCCGGCACTCGGAAATGTCCGTCACTACCGGACAATTTACAGCTCGAAATCGGTTTTCCCAAAACGTTCCTTTGCACTAGTCCATAAGTAGTCACGTGTGTGACAAGTCATCAGGAATAACTGATATAATCATGAAACGTAAGACGGTCGTGTCAATGGATACATGCCGTGTACAAATGTTCACTCAACTACAGCGCCTACAGCACTGAACATCCTTTGTCTGCCAGACAACCTTTCATTTAGACTAAAATTCTAAAGCTACGCCAATAATTGTAGTCACTTCGTTTTTCTTTCTCCGTATCTTTTCGTCGTAGGGAGGCCGGGTAGGGTTGGTGCAATTTTCACGTAAATCATTGTTTTTCATAAAGGAACATACATAAAGTATATCCACTTGGCATACGTATGTTCCTTAATCCATAGTGTATTAGTAGACATATTCAGCGAGTTCTTAGCTATTGTATTTATGATATTGCCCATGATCTGACTCCTTCCTCAATAGCATCAACCTGCCCCGAGTGCGGGTATAGGTTGACGCACCCCTGGGGTACGTTGGCGCATTACATTAAGTACATCAGATTGGTTAGCAAACAATTATTTAGGCCATCAAACATCATAATCACATTTGTGACAAATATAACCACCAGTGCGACCATTAGCTATACACGCAGTTTATTGGACCAATTTTCCCCCGGACCTTTTGTTGTCAAATGTCACTGAGGGATTGGGCGTCACTGATGGACCGAGCTTTACCAGAGGTGTCAACCC